>BQNB010026099.1:16089-58946 GCA_026074375.1 Tanacetum coccineum
GTTTATATTGTAGCCGGATCATCCAAAAATACATACCATATTTTTAGATTTTATGTGTTTTATAGGAGTAATTATTTCACTAGATAAATTCCTAAAATAGATTGCACATAAAAAGCAAGAACATATTACAAAATATGCGTATTTTAGGTAATTTTACCGTTTTTTATGTAATTATAAAGCTATACGATTTGGCTCGTGATGCCACTATTAGAAATCGTTATCTAAATAACCTAATATTAAATTAATATTATGTAACATTCCGTATTTTCAGATCATTTACGACGCTATTTAAATTCACCATTTATTTTATTTTCTCGTACGCGTTCGCTTTTAATTTTAATCGATACGTTAAATCGCGTAAACTAAAAATCAACAATCAACGTAAACAGGCACCAAACAAATTAAAGTTTATGTCAAGCCATCATTATACACATCATTCCTAAGATATACTAAGGTGTTTGCAAGCCTTGGTTAACCATTTGCAAGTATTGAAGCAAAGAAAGTAAGATTAGGGTTTATAACCTAATCTAGGGTTTTCACTTTTGTAAGCTTGGGTTTAAAGTCTAAACAAGAGTTTAGCACATATTTCTCATCATCATTGTTCATCATAAGGTTATCTAAAAACCTTTATCTTTTCATTTCATGAGTTTATATGTATATGATGTTCTATGTAGCAAAATTATCATTTAGGACATGTTTAACTTGTAAAAGTGGATTTTTCTGGTAAACATGATTTTTGTGAACTTATACACATGTTATATGGATGATATTATGAGGTTATAAATGGATACATAAGTGTTTTACAATCTTGGTTAAACTTAAAAAGTGTTAATGCAAGATTATGGTTTTTAATGATTTACTTAAAAAGCTACAAGTAAAAGTGTATAAATAACTTTGTAAGCTTGTTAATCTTGTTACCATGGACTTGTGAAGACAATGAATGGACTAATGGACTTTATTATATGTAACACATATAATATATATGGTATAAAAGACTTGTAGTAAGTAGCAAGATTAAAAAGTACATAAAATAAGCTTTATATAAAAGTATACATATTGATATTAAAAGGGCTACTTGGATTTCGAATTTAAATCAGTAGGTTTGACCTTTTATAAAAATAATACGTCTCGTGACGATTCCAAAAAGGTAAAAAACTCAAAAAATGGATTAATAACGAAAAAGATACGCTAATTACGAGTTATACGTTAATTAAACGGGTTTATAATAACTTTTATAAAAACATGTTATAAAACTTATACAAACAGAAGGTTTGACATTTTTAATAAATCACACATGATTTTAGGATTCCAAAATGAAAAGAATCGAAAATTTTTAATTAATAACGAAAGAGTTATGAATTACGAGAGTTTCTTCATTTAAATGTATAAAAATACTTTTAAAAAACAAATTTTATAAAAGTTACTGTTCACATCAGTGAATTACATTTTTAAAACATCATTAAATAGATGGTATTTTCAATAACAAAGACGTGCTTGAAAGAATCGCTAAAAACGGAGCTATAACGAATAAAATACGACGTTTACGAGTTTTACGTTAATTTAAGTTACAAAAATAAGTTTATAACTGGTATGAACAGTAAAAATCACTGTTCATTAGAGGACATGAAATACCAAAAATGTCATATTTTGATACATCGTCTTAATACGAAAGCGTGGACATAAGAAACGGACTTGAAACGTGAAAGTTATGTCATTTTTACTAAAGGTGTATTTATAAATGTTTTAACTTTATAAATATGTTTTCACTCAAATGATTAGATGGTGATTAGCTATATAGAATGATATATGGTAGAAGTTACCCAATGTGATGAGTACTTATACGACCTATGTTAATTTAGGTTGCATTCGATCCTTTACGTGACGCTTTATCTGTGATATTTGGATTATCATTAACTCGAGGTGAGTTCATAGCCCCACGTTTTACATGATTTTGTTTTATAAGTTTTTAGGGTAAGAAACATGCATTGTTTTACAATTGGACACAAGTGGTTAAGTTTTACATTATGATTACGTGTTGCCTAAGTAGTGATAACCCTAGTTGAGCCCATTATCATGAACTGTTAAGGATTGTGAGCGCGAATGTAATGAATAGATCTATTGGGATTGACATCCCCGTTCGGGTGATTAGCTATCACTGGGCAAACGAACCTATACCATGTCGAACATATGATGTTGCGGGTTAGAACATCATCATGGGCAATGTAGGCCATTTATAAGGTTTTCATTTATGTCGAGCTTCAGTGTCATGAGCTTAGGGTAATGTAATTACATTTATATGATGTCTGCATCTGTTGCATTATCTTACACTTAGGAAATCTTGTGGTCCTACAATATATGATTTATCAAACCTATGAATTCACCAACATTATTGTTGACGTTTTAAAGCAATGTTTTTCAGGAGATCAGTAAGCATAAGGTGCCAAGGATACATTGGTGATTTTGTTTTAGGATGTCATGCTAAAGATATGGTTGCATTATGTTTTGGGAAACTCATGTGTTGTGAACCAGTATCTTTGTAATAATAACAATAAACAAGTTAAAGCTTCGGGCTATTTGTATCAAACATTTGTTAAATCCAATGTATTAGTTTTAAAATGACTTTTTGGTCGTTCTATATATATCTTGTGTTTTTGATCTGAAAAGTAACATGCCCCGGGCCCTTATTCCGCTGCGACCTAATTTGGGGGTGTTACAGGAGCCAAGGTTATAGAGAACCAGGTCAGATGTTTTTGCTAGACTATAACCGTTTTCAAACATCGAATTCATGCAAAGGGGTTTTACACGGGACATACAATTTTGCATAACATCATCATACACTACTTTGTTGGCATAGTTGGTTGGACTAGATGCATTCATAATTGATATACATGTTATGAAATAAATGTATATTACTATAAGAGTCTTATATTAAATACTAATATAAGCTATTTTAAATTTTTAGATTCAGTCATGTCAGATTCGGATGAATCGGGGTTACATACACGGAGGTTTCCAGCCTATTTGAGGTTTATCAGACATTGGATCACCGAGAGCCGATGATCACGAGTACCTTGAGCTGCCTTGGATGCCAGAGGACCCATACCTGTCGCCGCCTTCAGGAATGCCCCACCCTCTCCAGATTACGTCCTGGCCCTGAGGAGCCAGAGCAGGCACCACCTCGCCAGATTTAGTCCAAGCCCAGAGCATGCTGATGATTGAATTGCAGCTGAGGTCAGCATATCTAAGGATCGCACCCACTGCTCAGTCACCTGACTATGTCTTGGAGTCCGATCCTGAGGCAGACCCAGAGGAGGATGATGATGAGGACCCCGAGGAGGATCCTGTTGACTATCCTGCTGATGGAGGAGATGACGGAGAGGATGAGGATGAACCATCAAAGGAGGATGAGGATGATGATGTTGACATAGAGGCCGATGAGGAATGGAGGAGGAAGAGCACCCAGCTCCTGCCGACTCTATAGTTGTTGCTTTACCAGCTGCTGAACAAGACCCCGTCCGCGGAGGAACTGAGCGATAAATTTTCGAGACTGATGAGTCTGCGACCACGCCACCACCACACCCTGCATATCATATGACAGCTAGGATTTCTATTCCAGCTCCAGTACCTGTACCAGCTTGGTCTGATTCAGAGGTTGCCAGACTTCTCGCTATATCTACCCACCACAACACCTCTCTCCCAGGTCTTCACCACTTCCCCATATACCTTCTCCACCACTACCCTCGATACCATCTCCATCACTACCAGTATCACCACCACTACTAGTATCATCACCAGTGCATGTGTTATCTCCATCACCACCTGCTAGTCCTATTCGTTCATTAGGCTATCGAGCTGCTATGATCCGGCTGAGAGCCAAGGCCGCATCTACTTCCCATTCACTACCATTACCACCACCCTTCATACTCTCCCACACTAGACCAGCTACACCATCATCAGGGACACCACCCTTGCATTTACTCTCTACTGACTATAGAGAGGACAGACCCGAGGTTACCTTACCACCTCGAAAGAGGTTAGGTATCACTCTTGGTCCTGCATACGAGGTCAGAGAGAGCTCGTCTGCTGCTACTGCTAGACCAGCTGGAGGTCTTAGGGCAGACTATGGCTTTATAGCTACTATGGATAGGGAGATCAAGCGTGATCCGGAGAGAGAAGTTGGATATGGGATCACCGACTCATGGGATGAGATAGTTGAGACCCTGTAGGGGGCACCAGTTAGTACTGACACAGAGTTGGGTCGACATATGATAGCATTTGAGACTAGGGTTAGGCAAGACACGAATGAGATTTATACGAGGTTAGACGATGAGCAGAGTCAGAGACAGCTATTGGCTGGTCGGCTCAATATGCTGTTTAGAGACAGACGAGCACATGCATATACACATCATCTAATGGAGACAGAGGCTAGATTGTCCTGAGAGGCTTGGAGGCGATCGATGGATGCGAGTGATCTTTTCCATGGAGAGGTTATGTCACTACGTACTACCGTACTGGGTCAGATGTCAGAGATTAGAGAGTTGCATGTTGCTGATCGCAGGAGACAGGCTGTGACTTCAGAGATGCTGAAGGCAAACCATAGGAGATCTGCAGAGATGAGAGAGTTGAGGACAGCTAATCGTACCCGACAGCAGCAGCTTATATAGACATTAACAGTGATGCAATCATTACAGGGACAGGTGACCACACAACAGGGACAGGTGACAGCACTACAAGGACAGGTTACCACACTGCAGGGACAGTAGGGACCCACTGGAGGTCCTGCACAACCGGAGCTGCCAGAGGAGGCTGGTAGTAGTTCATAGATTATATCATGTTATGGCTAGTCATTTGGTATATAGCCTACTAAGTATTACTGGTTCAATCCTGGCTAGTAAGGCTTTAGGTTGTTATGTTTATTTTGTAACCTAATCGTTATGATCATTTTGTATCTGAACCATTCATGTATGTTTTACAACTTATATATGGAATGGTTGTATATTCACACTGAAATCAAATTTGTTACGAATGACTGTACGATTTGGTTATATCATTGTTGATTACAATTTTAGTTGTATATTTCACTGTGGTGATGTGATCTCACTTTATTTATCAAAAATATGTCATGTCATGTATGATTTATGAAATATACTTGTATTAATATTTACTGTGATTGAAGAAAATGGCACCAAAACGAGCCACACGGTCAACACCGGTCACAACAACCCCAGCCCCAACAGCAACCACCACCACATTAGTCACTAATGCCAAACTTCAGGCAATGATTGACCAAGGTGTCACTGCCGCTTTGGCAGCACGTGATGCAAATAGGAATGGCGATGACATCCATACTTCGGGAACGGGTGGAAGAAGGACTGAACGCGTTGCTCGAGAGTGCACTTACCAAGACATTATGAAGTGCAAACCTCTATATTTCAAAGGCACTGAGGGAGTTGTTGAATTAACTCAATGGTTTGAAAGGACGAAGACTGTTTTCCGCATAAGCAACTGCTCTGTGGAAAAGTCAAGATTAACGTTTTCCACTTGCACTCTTCTAGCAGGTGCTCTAACATGGTGGAATTCCCATGTTATGACTGTCAGTCATGATGTTGCATATGCAATGACTTGGGCCGATCTAAGAAAGAAAATGACTGACAAGTACTATCCAAGGAACGAGATGAAAAAGCACGAGGCTGAATTGTGAAATTTGAAAGTGAAAGGTACTAATGTGATAGGGTACAACCAACGTTTCCAGGAACTAGCGCTGCTGTGTGTTAGGATGTTTCCTGAGGAGTCTGACAAGATTGAAAGGTACGTCGGCGGATTGCCCGACATGATCCATGGAAAAAAATGTAGGCATCAAAGCCGAAAACCTGCAAGAGGTGTTGAAATGGGCCACTAAACAAATGGATAAGAAATTCAGCAACCATTGCATTAAGAGACAGCGGAAAACAAAAGGATTTTGAAAACACCATCCCGAAAACAATCAAATCAACAACAACAGAACAAGAGGCAGAACACTTGTAGGGCTTATACTGCAGGGATTGGTGAAAAGAAACCATACGAGGGATCTAAACCCCTATACGCTAAATGAAACTATCACTACAACGGTCTGATTGCTCCAAAATTCCCACAAAAGCAACAAATGTGGGCCCATTTTTGCCGTTGACTGTAGAGTGCGGGAATGCCAACAATGCTAACCATCAGAGGGTCACATGTTAGGCCAGAAACCTACTTGCTTCGAGTGTGGAGTCAAGACACTACAAGAGGGAATGTACCAAAGCTGAAGAACAACAAAAACTGTGGTAATCAAGTTGGATAATGACAGAGCTCACAGCCAAAGTGTATGCGTAGGAAGCATTAGCAGGACAAACACCGACTCCAACATCGTGACGGGTACATTCCTTCACAAACACACCGATAATGCTGTCTATATATTGTGATACTGGTGCCGATAGGAGTTTTATGTCTACTTCATTTAGTTCCTAAATTGATATCACACCATCTACCTTAGATCACTATTATGATGTCGAACTAGCTAACAGGAGAGTAATTAGATTAAACACTATCCTTAGGGGTTGCAAACATTATATCTGCACTGAACTAAACCCCATTTCACATAAATTTAATGCCCGTAGAACTTGGTAGTTTCGACGCTATAATTGGTATGGATTGGTTGGCGAAGTACCAAGCAATCATTGTGTGTGCCGAGAAGATTGTTCGCATCCCCTGGGGAAATGAAATTCTTAAATCATCATGGTTAGGAGTCAACCAGGAAATAGACACGATTAAACATCATCTCGTGCACGCAAAACTCAAAATTATGCTAAACGGATGTCCTATCTTTTGGCACATGTTACTACGAAAAAGGTGGAAGACAAGTCGGAGGAGAAACGACTTGAGGATGTACCCATTGTTCGAGATTTTCCCGATGTATTTCCTGAGTGTTGGGATTCTTGATTTGATGAGACAAAGTGAATAAAATAATGAAACAAGATAGAAACAAGAAGGACCAAAATTGTCATCATGAAGTTCTACAAGATGTAGAAGAAAATAAAGATTTTTCAAAATAAGATAAGAATTGAATATTATGAGAAGATAATACTTAATTCTCTCAATAAATAATTAATTAGTTTCCTTGTAAGCCTAGGACTCCTTATGCTATAAAAGGAGGTCCATGCATTTAGATATCTATCCATAGAAAACTAAAGCTCTCCCAATGAGAGTCTAGATAGTTAGATAGCAAGTCGATTGATGAGAGTCGAATAGTACACCATAGTTAGTTTGTGTATCCCCAAATTAAAGTTTGGGGTAAATAGAGAAACGTTCAATAAAGAAAACCTTGTTATAACTTTGATTTTGTTCTTTATTATTCCGCTGCGTATTATCAATCATTGTTATTGTTCATCTTAGATATATAAGATCTAATCAATCTTGAGCTATAAACGATCTTATCAATTTGGTACCAAGCCTCGTGCTCTGATATCTAGATCAGACAAGGTTTTTGGTATCGTGTTCTTGATGAAAAGAATGATCGAATTTTTTGTTTTTGGCGATTGGCTGATTTGGTAAAGATTAGGGTTTTTGCAAACCCTAATTCAATAAAAGCAGGATTGATCTATAATGTTCCTACTAGCTTTGGTGAATTAATCTTTGGATTCATGATGAACCCTAGTATGAATGAATGATGAAGGAAACAAGAGAACAAGAAGATACAAGATTTAGGGTTTACAAAACTCTAATGGTTGAGTTTCTTGTCGTCGTAGTAATAGAGCAGCAGGTCTTTATGTTTTGATGAGCAAGGTTACAAGAGAATCTCTATTGGTGGTACATTAAGATCGATAGAAGTTATTGATTTAACAAATGCTGCTCGATGTTGACTTAATTACTAATCAATTAAAAATGTTTGTAGCTGGCACATTTTTGTTAATACTAGGCGCTTGGCTTTCGTAGAATGTTATGTACTGCGAAGTAAATTCAACCAATGGCACGCACATGTAATTAGTACTCTGCTTAAATAGAAGCATGTTGTTACTACTAGCAGATATGGGGCATAATGGAAGTAAGAGTCTGTTCTAGCTTGGATTATAAAAATTTAATACAGTTTTATCTCCAAAATGGTATGTTAATTACTGTTACTAACTAATGATTTTTAGTACTTACAAGCTAGTATTGGGACTCAAAAAGTTTATCTGCCAGTTAAAAGGCTAGTAATGGTGGTGGGTAAGGGGAAGGATTGTTGGGGGTGGGCTTCCTTGTGAAAGTTTGTACTATTGCTTAAATGTTTGTACTGCCATTGGAAAGCAGTTAATACTGTAGTTATGTCATATCAGACAAAGAAAAAAGTTAATACTGCCAAGTTTTATATCCGAAAATCGTACAATGACTAGAGTTAGTACACTAGTTACACTCGAGATCGGATGACACACATGGTTTAATCTCAAACAGAAGTGAAATTATTTTAGTTTATTCTTATTAATTTTTATGGCTCGTTTTTGGGATTTATTAAAGATATGATTACGAAGACGATTGATTATCACTTATTTAATGTTGTAGTTGAGTTTCACAGATGTGTGTTCTTATCATACCTTTTAGCAGGAGGTAACTTGTTCGTGCTTATAAATGATGTGACGAAGACTTGACGAATCAGTAAAAAGGATGGTGTGATTTTCCTAATGGTGCTCAATGCTCACATAATTTGCTATCACTTATATGTGGTCTTATAGAAGAGAGGTTTTGTCAAGAGGTGCTGGTCCTACTTATACTTTTTGGTCCTCAGTAATATGAGTTTGGAGTCACAGGATATACAAGATATAAACATCAAGTTTGGGATAACTCTAACTTCTTCATCAAATTCATTATACACAGTTTTCTTCATCAGTGATCATTACATAGAGCCTACAGAGTTCAAGATTCAAGAGATGGTAAACATATTGGTTTCAGGGGAAGCTTATTGTTAAAATGTTTAACCATCTACATGCACACACTTGAGGGCAGTCCATTAACTAATGCTATCATTGATAATACTACTAGTTTTACACTTCTAACTTGCTTGAGTTCATTATATGTGTTGAAGATTCATGGACGGGTAATTTGACGTCAGTGAAAAGGCTTGGATAAAAAGTCTTGATATATGATGTATGGTTGTGAAGATCAAAGTTGCATACAGTCCCCTATTGAATGAAGACAAAAAGGGGAAGATTGACGGGTACGTTCCTTCTAAACAACCGCTATGCTTCTATCTTATTCGATACTGGTGCCGATAGGAGTTTTATGTCTACTGCATTTAGCTCCCAAATTGATATCACACCAACTGCATTAGATCACTATTATGATGTTGAACTAGCCGACGGGAGAATAATTAGGTTGAACACTATCCTTAGGGGTTGTACATTAAACATCCTGAACCACCCATTCAACATAGACTTAATGCCTTTAGAACTTGGTAGTTTCGATGCTATAATTGGTATGGATTGGTTGGTAAAGTACCAAGCAATCATTGTGTGTGCCAAGAAGATCGTTCGTATCCCATAGGGAAATGAAACTCTAATTGTTCACGGTAACGGAAGCAACCAGGGACACGAGGCTCATCTGCACATTATCTCGTACGCCAAAACACAAGAATACATGCTAAAAGGATGTCCAGTCTTTTTGGCAAACGTTAATACAAATTGGTAGTTTCGATGCTATAATTGGTATGGATTGGTTGGTAAAGTACCAAGTAATCATTGTGTGTGCCAAGAAGATCGTTCGTATCCCATGGGGAAATGAAACTCTAATTATTCACGGTAACGGAAGCAACCAGGGACACGAGGCTCATCTGCACATTATCTCGTACGCCAAAACACAAGAATACATGCTAAAAGGATGTCTAGTCTTTTTGGCAAACGTTAATACAAAGGAGACGGAAGACAAGTCAGAGAACAAGCGACTTGAGGACGTACCAATCATCGGGGATTTTTCTGATGTATTCCCTGAGGACTTGCCGGGTCTTCTTCCAACTCGACAAGTGGAATTTCAAATCAATTTGATACCTGGTGCTGCACCCGTAGCTCGGGCGCCTTATCGATTGGCACCTTCTGAAATGTAAGAGTTGTCGGAGCAACTAAAAGAAATATCTGACAAAGGCTTTATAAGACCTAGTTCCTCACCTTGGGGAGCTCCGGTCTTGTTTGTCAAGAAGAAGGACGGATAATTTCGAATGTGCATTGATTACCGGGAATTGAATAAAGGGACGGTAAAGAACCGTTATCCGCTCCCAAGAATTGATGATTTATTTGATCAACTTCAAGGGTCAAGTTTCTACTCGAAGATCGACCTAAGGTCGGGTTATCACCAACTGAGGGTTCGAGAAGAATACATTCCGAAGACTGCTTTTAAAACCCGTTACGGCCATTGATCCGCTCAGACTATACCTTAAAATACATATAATATAATAAAATATCAAATATGTCCTTATGATCGGTGTGAGCAGAACAATATCTGGATAAATTCGTGATTGTCTTTATTGATGATATTCTGATATATTCAAAGAACAAGCAAGAGCATGAAGAGCATCCTTATGTATATATTTGATTGCTTAAGAAAGACGGAGGTGTATGCAGTTTTCCAATGTGAATTTTGGATTTCCTAAGTTCGTTACCTGCTCACGATTAATTTGTATAGTAAGGGGGCATTCACGTGGATCCCGCCAAGATCGAATCCATTAAAGATTGGGCATCTCCTAAGTCACCAACGGAGATTCGTCAATTCTTAGGTCTTGCTGGGTATTACCGGAGATTCATGGAAGGGTTTTCGAAGATCGCCAAACCAATGACCAAGCTTACTTAGAAGAAGGTCAAGTTTGTTTGGGGTGATAAACAAGAAGCAGCTTTTCAACTGTTGAAGCAGAAGTTATGCAGTGCACTAATCCTGGCCTTACCTGAAGGAAACGAAGATTTTATCGCATACTGCAATGCTTCAAAGAAGGGTTTGGAAGCTGTGTTAATGCAAAGAGAAAAGGTAATTGCTTATCCAACACGCCAACTGAAGATTCATGAGAAGAACTATACGACTCATGATTTGGAACTTAGAGCAGTAGTGTTCGCTTTTAAGATTTGGAGGCACTACCTGTATGGAACCAAGTGCACGGTGTTCACTGATCATAAGAGTCTACAACACATTCTCAATCAGAAAGAGTTAAACATGAGGCAACGTCATTGGTTGGAGTTGCTCAGTGATTACGATTGTGAGATTCGTTATCACCCGAGAAAGGCAAACGTTGTTGCTGATCCTCTAAGCAGGAAGGAGAGAGATCAACCATTAAGAGTTCGAGCCTTAGTCATGACCATTGGCTTGTATCTTCCTAAACATATTTTAGATGCTCAGACTGAAGCATGAAAACCAGAGAACATCAAGAACAAAGATGTTGGAGGTATGTTGGTTGAAAATTCTAAAGATCCAGAGAAATTTAGAATGGAAAAGGTGGAACCCCGTGCGGATGGAACTCTATGCTTCAATGGCAGGATTTGGTTACCATGTTATGGTGATTTAAGGACTGTGATCATGCACGAGTCCCACAAGTCAAAATACTCTATTTATTTGGGTTCTGATAAGATGTACCAAGACATGAAGAAGCTATATTGGTGGCCCAATATGAAGGCAAACATCGCCACCTATGTTAGCAAATGTCTGACGTGTGTTAAGGTCAAGGAAGAACATCAAAGGCCATCAGGATTGTTGGTAAAACCTGATATACCTCAATGGAAGTGGGACAACATCACTATTGATTTTGTCACAAAGCTTCCTAAGTCATCACAAGGTTACAACACCATTTGGCTGATTGTTGACCGACTCACTAAGTCCGCAATCTTTGTACCAATAAGAGAGACTGATACGATGGATAGACTTACAAGAATGTACCTAAAGGAGGTGGTCACGAGGCATGGAATTCCTCTCTCGATTATTTATGATCGTGACTGTAGGTTGGCATCAAATTTCTGGAGGTCACTTCAGAATGCTTTAGGTACTAGTCTGGATATAAGTACGGCATACCATCCAAAAACCGACGGGCAAAGTAAGAGGACCATTCAAACTCTCGAGGATATGTTACGTGCATGCGTGATCGACTTTGGGAAGGGTTGGGTCGACCATTTGTCCTTAGTTGAGTTCTCTTACAACAACAGTTATCACGCTATAGTATAAAGGCTACACCTTTTGAAGTGCTTTACGGTCGAAAGTGTCGTTCACCTGTTTGTTGGGCTGAGGTTGGGCAAGTGCAACTTACCGGTCTAGATTTAGTTCGAGAGACGACCGAGAAGAATATTCAGATAAAACAGAGAATGCAAACCGCTCGCGATCGACAAAAGAGTTATGCCGATAAGAAGTGTAAGCCGATGGATTTTCAAGTTGGGGATAAAGTTATGCTGAAAGTTTCGCCTTGGAAAGGGGTCGTATGTTTTAGAAAATGGGAGAAGTTAAACCCCAGATATGTCGGACCTTTCAAGGTGTTAGAAAAAGTTGGAGCCTTTGCATACAAGCTTGAGCTTCCGCAAGAGCTAAGCAGGGTTCACAACACTTTTCATGTATCTAATTTGAAGAGGTGTTATTCCGATGATCCATTAATTGTGCCATTGGATAGACTACACGTTGATGACAAGCTTCAGTTTGTTAAGGAACCAGTCGAGATCTTGGATCGAGAGGTCAAACAATTGAGGCATAGCCGTGTCCCAATTGTCAAGGTAAGATGGAACTCCAAGAGAGGTCCTGAGTTCACGTGGGAACGTGAAGACCAATTCAAGAAGAAATACCCGCATCTTTTTGAAAAGGCCGCACCGTCTTCAAGTGCCACGCCGTTATCCTTGAGGACAAGGCTCGTTTAACGGGAGAAGTCTATAACACCCCGTGTTTTCAAGTCATTGATGACGTCAATAAATCCACTATGTATTTTTAGTATTGTACACGTTTGCTTTTAATTTCGTGTATTAAGTAAAATCGCGTAAGCTAAAAACGATCATTCAATGTAAACGGGCATCATACAATTAAGCGTTTATATCAATCAAGTATTAAATAATTATTTTGAGAATAATTATGGTCTTTTTTTATTATATTTTTATCGGTTACATAAAGTGTTTACGTTTCGCGATAAATTAAGCTTAAGCATACCCGGAACCACCAAAACATTTCTACGCTTCAACAAATACCCACAATTGTACCCAATACCCAAAGTTTCATTAAACTTTACCCAAGTTAATATCATTTTTCACTTTGTACAATGGAAAAATAAACCAAGACATGTACATTAGCAAAATAAACTCTTGTATGTAAAAACCTACAACTAGTAACTTGTAACTTTCATATATGATACTAGATATTTTGTAAATGATCAAAAACCATCTAGAAGGTCTTCCCCCCCCCTCCTACCCATGGCATACATCAAATGGGAGACCAAGAGCACACAAAAATGACCAACTTGCTTTGTACAACACTTCTTTAATTAACCTAGCTATGATATGTCTCACCTTGACCATAAGCTTTCCTTAAGACCCTCCTTTTTGTCCAAGACTTCTATTGCATCCTTGACTAGTCCACTTCATATACATACTAGTATACAAGTGATATTACACACACATACTTCTTTTTGCAAAGTGAAAATCAAAGAAAACTCTCTTTCTCTCCTTATCTAACCCATGGCACAAACCAAGCACCCTACATAATCCATACAAATTTTTCTACAACATATACAAGCCATCACACATCATTCCTAAGATATACTAAGGTATTTGCAAGCCTTGGTTAACCATTTTCAAGTATTGAAGCAAGGAAAGTAAGATTAGGGTTTCAAACATAATCTAGAGTTTTTATTGTTGCAAGCTTTGGTTTTAAATATATACAAGGGTTTAGCACTTATTTCTCATCACCAACATTCATCATAAGGTCATCTAAATACCTTTATACTTTTCATTTCATGAGTTGTATATATAGTATGTTCTATGTAGTAAAATTACCATTTAGGACATGTTTAACTTGTAAAAGTGGATTTTTCTTGTAAACATGATTTTGTGAACTTATACACATGTTATATTGATGATATTATGAGGTTATAAATGGATAAATCAGTGTTTTACAATCTTAGTTAAACTTAAAAAGTGTTAATGCAAGATTAGGGTTTTTAATGATTTACTTAAAAAGCTACAAGTAAAAGTGTATAAATAACTTTGTAAGCTAGTTAATCTTGTTACCATAGACTTGTGAGGACAATGAATGGACTAATGGACTTTATTATATGTAACAGATATAATATATATGGTATAAAAGACTTGTAGTAAGTTGCAAGATTGAAAAGTACATAAAATAAGCTTTATATAAAGTATACATATTGATATTAAAAGGGCTGCTTGGATTTCGAATTTAAATCAGTAGGTTTGACCTTTTTATACAAATAATACATCTCGTGACGATTCCAAAAAGGTAAGAAACTCGAAAAACAGATTAATAACGAAAAAGATACGCTAATTACGAGTTATATGTTAATTAAATGGGTTTATAAAATAACTTTTATAAAAACAGGTTATAAAACTTATACAAATAGAAGGTTTGACATTTTTATTAAATCAAACATTGATTTTAGGATTCCAAAATGATAAGAATCGAAAATTTTCAATTAATAACGAAAGAGTTATGAATTACGCGAGTTTCTACGTTTAAATGTATAAAAATACTTTTATAAAACAAATTTTATATAAATTACTGTTCACATCAGTGAACTACATTTTTAAAACATCATTAAATAGATGGGATTTTTAATAACAAAGACGTTCTCAAAAGAATCGCTAAAAACAGAGCTATAACGAATAAAATACGACGTTTACGAGTTTTACGTTAATTTAAGTTATAAAAATAAGTTTATAACTGGTATGAACAGTAAAAATCACTGTTCATCAGAGGACATGAAATACCAAAAATGTCATATTTTGATACATCGTCTTAATACGAAAGCGTGGACATAAGAAACGCAAGAAACGGACTTGAAACGCGAAAGTTACGCCAGTTTTACTACAACGGAAATTATAAACGTTTTAACTTATTAAACACAATTTTACCAAAACAATTAGATGGTGATTAGCTATATAGAATGATATATGGTAGTAGTTACCCAATGTGATTAGTACTTATACGACCTTAAATTAAATAGGTTGCATCTGACGATTTGCGTGACGCATTATTTGTGATATACTTGATATTCGCTCACTCAAGGTGAGTTCATAGCCCCACGTTTTACATGATTTGTTTTATGAGGTTAATCTTAAGGAGATATTTCTTGTGGGGGGAGAGAAAGATTCACGTTTTTATAATATGGACACAATCGGATAAGTTTTTACATCAGATTACGTGGGGGGGGGGTTTCCTAAGTAGCGATAACCAATAGGACCCTTGGAATCATGAACAGTCAGTTACTGGATTTGCTCGAAGAATGTTTTACAGATTCTATTGGGATTGACATCCCCGTTCAGGTGATTAGCTATCATTGGGCAAACGAATGTATACCATGTCGAACATAGGATGTTGTAGGTTTGAACATCATCACGGGCAATGTAGGCCATTTATATGGTATTCATTTATGTCGAGCTTTATTGTCATGAGCTTAGTGCAACGTAATTACATTTATATGATGTCTGCATCTGTTACATTATCATACACTTAGGAAATCTTGTGGTCCTACAATATATGATTTATCAAACCTATGAATTCACCAACATTATTGTTGGCGTTTTAAAGCAATGTTTTTCAGGAGATCAGTAAGCATAAGGTGCCAAGGATACATTGGTGATTTTGTTTTGGGATGTCATGTTATAGATATGGTTGCATTATATTTTGGGAAACTCATGTGTTGTGAACCATTATCTTTGTAATAATAACAATGAACAAGTTAAAGCTTCGAGCTATTTGTATCAAACATTTGTTAAATCCAATGTATCAGTTTTAAAATGACTTTTTGGTCATTCTATATATATCTTGTGTTTTTGATCTGAGAAGTAACACGCCCCGAACCCTTATTCCGCTGCGACCCAATTTGGGGGTGTTACATCATTAACTGCTGAACTTGCAACTTATATGGAACAAGTTGAACTGTATGAAAGACGATCCAGGTTTGAATTAACGAAAAGAGAACAAAAGATTGATGAACAATTAAGAATAGTTATCACTGACCGTAATATTAAAGAAGAAAATTTGAAAAAGGAACTTCATTCTGTAAAAATGCAACATGCTTCTACCATCAACCATAACAACTCAATGGTAGAAGAAGTTACGTCTTTGAAAAAGGATTTTAAATAGAAAGAAAACAAATACCTTGAAGAATTTTTGGACATGAAAGCTTTAAAAGAAAAGGTCAAGGATAAATTATACAAACAAGACCAGTCTCTTCAAAAAATTCACATATTGTGTAAACCAAAGCCCTATTACGATGAACAAAATAAGGTATCTATTGGCTACAAGAACCCCTTATGCCTCACCCGTGCAAAACAAGTTAAGCCCACTCTATATAATGGTCATGAAATTATCAAAACCAATCATGTCCCGGTCATAGTGCACAACATAGAGGATACCCTAGAGATAGTTGAAATCACTAGGAAGAAAATGAATGACAAAATGAAAGACCCAGAGTGTCTGACTCATAAGGTTAAGATTGCACCACCTGATTACTCGAAAGAGAATTACTTAGCGACCTTCACACCACAGAAGCAATTGACCCCTGAGCAAATATTTTGGTCTCAAGATCTCATCAAGATGAAAGCAGAAGCTCTCAAAAAGAAAACCACAGCCTCAAGACCAATCAAAGCGTTGACGGTGTATCCTCCAAATACACCTGCAACGCTTGTTCCCAGGGTGCTTCCAACAAAAAGTCAAGTGAAAATTAATATTTTTGCACTTATACAACTTTTTTGGAATTTGATAAAACTTGTAAAAAGAGAATTACAAAAACTGGGCTCACTGAAGGGGAAAAGGATTTTGAACAAACCAAGGAATGTTATCTCACCGAGGTCATTCCATTTTTCAAAACACTTACAGAACATTTTGAGGGTATTCAAAAGTCTCTAACTAAAGAAATTTAAGAAATGAAAGACGTTTTTGAAGAGTTGGAAGCTGAAGTTGACCAAAATGTTATAAATAAGAGGCATGATGAGATTGAGCAGAAAAATATCCTTATTGCAAATGATAATTTAATTGCTGATTGCTTATCCAAATATGTGTTTTATATTGCAATGAATTCTGAGCTTACTGTCTCTAGATTTACTTAAATACATAATGCTCACACTATTGTTCAAGCATGTTGTCTGGAACTTGAAGCAGAGCTTTCTAATTTACGTGATAAGATTCAAAAAGATGATCAGAATGAATTAGTAAAACGTTTTTCCAATCTTGAGGTAAATCACTTAAACTTGCAGTTAAAGTATCAAAACCTTAAAGAAAGTTTTGGGAACAACCCACCTCTACCCGCTAGAGATACTCCTGATTTTGACTCAGTCTTTGTAATCAGAGAAATGAAAGCTCCCCTTCAAGGAAAGGACAACGTCATCAAAAAATTAAAAATGCAAAACTCTCAACTAAAGGAGACCCATAGTGAAGCAGATCGTACTCTTGATTTTAGGGCCCTAGATTTTCATATCACTCAATTAACTTAAAAAGTCACCGTTCTTCAAGAACAAAATAAGCTATTTAGGGCAAAGAATGAAAAAGTAAAGCAGCATTACAAGGAATTATACGATTCTATTAAGATCACGCGTGCCAAACATCTAGAACAGACAACTGCCCTGTTAACTAAGAACGAGAACCTAAAGGTCCAAATACATAATGAAATGAACTATGTCACTACTAATCATGTAAAACCAAGAGTTCTTGCACCAGGTAAGTATGCCATAGGTGTTAAACCAATTTCCCCTCACAATAGGAACAATAGGGAAGTTCATCTCGATTATCTCAAGCATCTTAAGGAAAGTGTTGAAAGTCTTCAAGAAATAGTAGAGGAAGCTAAGGTTGAAAGAACATTAGATAGATCAATTGTCTCTGCTTGCCGTTACACTAAACACTCTCTGGAACTATTAGAATATGCGATTGGCACTTGTCCAAAAGACTTCAACTAGTGAGATAAAAAGCATGCTCCTACCCCTTTAATTAGGAAAAAAACAAGTTACTTTTGAAGAACAATGTGACATGTCAAATAGTAACACACACAACCATGAAGAGCAACTACACACACAGAAGACTAATGTCCCTGTGCCTCATTCTACAGGAGTAAACAGTTGCACTGATGCTAGCGAATCACAGCCTAGGATCAATACCAAGAAAAATAGGATCTCGCCAGCTAAAGGTGTAAACAAGACGAAAGTAGAAGAAAACCCCATTACAAATAAGTCTAACTTTAAAACCGTAAGTCATGTTGATTTTAGTATTAGCTCTAAGCTGAAGAATACAAGTAATCTTTGAATAATCAACCAAGAACTAGAGAGAGAGTGAGTGGAAGGAAGGTTGTTGTAACACCCCCAAATTGGGTCGTAGTAGAATAAGGGTCCGAGGCGTGTTACATCATAGATCAATGACACAAGATATATATAGAACGACCAAAAAGTCGTTTAAAACTGATACATTGGATTTAACAAAGTATTTGTTACACAAGCCCGAAGCTTCACTTGTTCACTTGTTCAAAATACAAAGATTCTAGCCCATAATAGATATACAAAATGTAATGCGACAAAATCTTTAATGCATGATATCCAAATCAAAACCACCAATGTATCCCCTACACCTCGTGCTTATTGACCTCCTGAGAAACATTGCTTTAAAACGTCAACAATAATGTTGGTGAATTCATAGGTTTGATAAATTGTATATTGTAGGACCACATGATTTCCCAAGTGTATGATAATGCAACAGATGCAGGCATCATATAAATGTAATTACATTGCCCTAAATGGCCTACATTGCCCGTGGTGATGTTCCAACCCGTAACATCCTATGTTCGACATGGTATATGTTCGTTTACCCAGTGATAGCTAATCACCCAAACGGGGATGTCAATCCCAATAGATCTATTCATAACATTCACGCTCATAATCTAATAATTGATAGTTCATGATAATAGGCCCAACTAGGGTTATCGCTAATTAGGCAACACGTAATCATAAAGTAAAAGTATCCACTTGTGTCTAATTGTAAAACAATGCATGTTTCTCACCCCAAAAACTTGTAAAACAAAATCATGTAAAACGTGGGCTATGAACTCACCTTGAGTGAGCGTAAGTCAAGTATATCACAGAAATGCATCACGGTAATGATCGTGTGCAACCTAATTCAATATAGGTCGTGTAAGTACTAATCACATTGGTTAACTACTACCATGTATAATTCTATATAGCTAATCACCATCTAATTATTTTAGTGAAATCATGTTTATAAAGTGAAATCGTTTATAAATACACATTTAGTAAAAATGGCATAACTTTATCGTTTCAAGTCTGTTTCTTGCGTTTCTTATGTCCACGCTTTCGTATTATGATGAGTTATCAATATTTGAAATTTTCATATTTTTAGTCCTCTGATGAACAGTGATTTTTACTTAAAAATAGTTTTATAAAAGTATTTTTATATATTTAAGTATATACTCTCGTGTAATTCATAACTCTTTTGATCCAAAAATTATGATCCGAATTGTTTTAGAATCCTAAAATCATGTGTGATCTATGAAAACTATCAAATTTTGTATTTCAGAAGTGTTTCATAACTTTTATTTATAAAATTTCTTTTATAAACCCGTTATTAACGTAAAACGTATATTTACCGTATCTTTTTTGTTATAAGGATATTTTTTGAGTTCTTTACATATTTGGAATCGTCATGGGGTGCACTATCTTTTTAAAACATGATATGGCTGTTACCAAAGTCGAACCAAAACAACCCCTTTATATCTTGTATATAATTAATTATATAAGCTTGTTTTTATATACTTTTCAATTTGGTAATTTACCACAATTCTTCCAATACTCTTAATATACTATGTATTACATATAATAGTGTCTATTTGTCCATCATAGGTCCACATGAGTCCATAATAACAAGATTAACAAGTCATTTACAACACTTTTACTTGTAACTTACTAAGTAACCTTAAAAACCCTAACTTGTATCTACACTTTTTATGCTTAAACCAACATGGTACAACACTTATATATCCATTTTAACATGATATTACCAACAACATAACATGTGTAAAAGTGTACAAAACAATGATCACAAGTAAAAATCCCTTTTACATGTTTAAAAGTAACCTAATGGCGATTTTGCTATATAAAACTAATATACACATAAAATCAATATTATGAAAAGATGAGGGATTTTAGATAACCTTATGATGATGTAATATGGTAGACCACAATATCTAAACCCTTGTTTAGATATTAAACCAAAGCTTACAAGCTTAGAAAACCCTGGTTAACCAAATGAAACTCTAGCTTCCTTTTCTTGCTTCAATCCTTGTAAAGACTTAACTAAGCCTTCAAATCACCTTGGGACATCTTAGATATGATGTACAAATGTGTGTATGTGTTGTAATTAAATTTTTATATGGATTGGGTATGTTTTAGGGTTTGGTCGTGGGTTTGTAAGAGTCAAGAGAGAATGATAGTTGTTTTCTTATCAAGTGGAATGCAATGTATGTTTTTATCTTTCCGGAGTGCAAGTATATGTAATATTAGTTAGTCAAATGAAGAATAAGAAGTCTTCTAAGACAAGATGAGTAAAATAGGGAAGTCTTCTTGGTCATGGTATGGGTTTTACTTGTAGAAATCCTTAGGTTTTATTAGGTTGGTGTAGTACAATGCAAGTTGCAAGATTTTATGATGTTAGTTTGTAAATTTTAGGTATTGGGTACAATTGTGAGTATTTGTTGAAGCGTAGAAAAGTTTTGGTGGTTTCGGGTATGCCTAAACGTATTTTATCGCGAAACGTAAACACTTTACGCAACCAATAAAAATAAAATAAACAAAGTTAATAATTATCCTCAAAATAATTACTTGACACTTACTTGATAGAAACATTTAATTGTTTGATGCCCGTTTACATTGAATGATAATTTTTAGCTTACGCGATTTAACTTAACTATTACGATTAAAAGCAAACACGTACAATACTAAAAATACTTTATGGATTTATTAACGACGTCAATGACCCTAAAACACAGGGTGTTATAGTCTTCCCTCGGTAAGTGAGCCTTGTCCTTATGGCTTAAGACGCGGCACTTGATGATGGTGCGGTCTTTGTGAAGAGGTGTGGGTATTTCTCCCTGAATTGGTCTTCACGTTCCCATGTAAACTTAGGACCTCTCCTAGAGTTCCATCGAACCTTGACTAATGGAATACAGCTTTGCTTCAACCATTTAAATTCATGATCCGTGATCTCTACAGGTTCCTCGACAAACTGAAGCTTGTCATCAAAATAAAATCCATCCAACGGAACGGCTAACGGTTCATCGGCATAGCACTTTTTCAAGTTTGATACATGAAATGTATTGTGAACTCTGCTCAACTCTTCAGGAAGCTCAAGCTTGTAAGCAACGGCTCCAACTTGTTCTAACACCTTGAAAGGTCCAACATACCTAAGGTTTCACTTCCCCTGTTTGCCAAAACGTACGACCCCTTTCCAAGGTGAAACTTTAAGCATAACTTTATCCCCGACTTAGAATTCCATCGGTTTACGCTTTAGATCCGCGTAACTCTTTTGTCGATCGCGAGCAGCTTGCATTCTCTGCTTGATCTGAATGATCTTCTTAGTTGTTTCTTGAACTAAGTCTGGACCAATGAGTTGAACTTCTTTAACCTCGGCCCAACAAACGGGTGAACGACACTTTTGACCATAAAGTGATTTAAATGGTGCAGCCTTGATGCTAGCGTGATAGCTATTGTTATATGAGAACTCGGCTAATGGCAAATGGTTAACCCAATCCTTTCCAAAGTCGATCGCACAAGCAGACAACATATCCTCGAGAGTTTGAATAGTCTTCTCGCTTTGCCCGTCGGTTTGTGGATGGTACGCGGTACTCATATCCAGACTAGTACCCAAAGCATTCTGAAGTAACCTCCAGAAATTTGATGCGAACCTCGGGTCGCGATCACAAATGATTGAGACAGGTATTTCATGCCTCGTGACAACCTCCTTTAGGTACATTATTGCAAGTTTATCTATAGGATCAGTCTCCCTCATCGGTATAAAGATTGCAGACTTAGTGAGTCGGTCAACAATCACCCAAATAGTGTCGTAGCCTTGCGACGACTTAGGAAGCTTCATGACAAAATCCATAGAGATGTTGTCCCACTTCCATTGAGGTATATCGGGTTGTACCAACAATCCTGATGGCATTTGGTGTTCTGCCTTGACCTTAGCACAAGTCAAACACTTGCTAACATAGGTGGCGATGTTGGCCTTCATATTGGGCCACCAATATAGTTTCTTCATATCTTGGTACATCTTGTCAGAACCCGGATGAATAGAGTATTTTGACTTATGGGACTCGTGCATAATCACAGTCCTTAAGTCGCCATAGCATGGTAACCAACTCCTGCCATTTAAGCATAGAGTTCCATCCGTACGGGGTTCCAACTTTTCCTTTCTAAGTTTCTCTGGATCCTTAGAATTTTCAATCAACATGCCTCCAACATCTTCATTCTTGATGTTCTCTGTTTTTCGTGCTTCAGTCTGAGCATCCAAAATTTGTTTGGGGAGATCCAAGCCAATAGTCATGACTAAGGCTCGAACTCTTAATGGTGGTTCTCATTCTTTCCTGCTCAAGGCGTTAGCAATGACATTTGCTTTCCCTGGGTGATAACGAATCTCGTAATCGTAATCACTAAGCAACTCCAACCAATGAAGTTGTCTCATGTTTAATTCCTTCTAATCGAGTATGTGCTGTAAACTCTTATGATCAGTGAGCATGGTACACTTCGTTCCATGCGGATAGTGCCTCCAAATCTTTAGAGCGAACACTACTGCTCCAAGTTCCAAATCATGAGTCGTATAGTTCTTCTCATAAATTTTCAATTGGCGTGATGCATAAGCAATCACCTTTTCTCTTTGCATCAACACAGCGCCCAACCCTTTGATCGAAGCATCGCAGTATATGATGAAATATTTGCTTCCTTCTTGGATCCTTATTTGGCCTTGATACCCGCGGCTAAGTGCATACACACACAAATGATATAAGTCCCATAATCTTAGCAAATCTTGTACATCATGCAAGCAATTAAGGAGTGGTACTTAGTGGTTTAGCTTAATACCATTTGAGGCTAACTAGAAACGCTCAAAAACCATGTACTATGGATCGGTTTGGTTTGTTTGGGACTAAGGAGGGTTAACTAGCATTATTTGCCTATAAATACACACTCATATTGTCACTTAACACATTTCTACAACTCATTTACTCTCTATTCCATTCGGCTACATTATAACCGAACCCATACACAAACCACATTTGCTCTAAGGATTCAAGGAAGCACTTAGGATCAAGTACAAGGGTTTAAAGGGGGAAACGCAAGCTAAGGAGTCGTGTATATAAGCTTTTAAGCTTAGGGTGATACACATTTAGGTGTAAACCTTTCGTGTGAGTTCAAAATCCAAAACCAAGATGCTAGGACCATTGCAAGTCTCGACATTAATCCATTCTTGTCACTTTTCAATTTGTAATATACACGTTGTAACATTTCTCATTTTTGTGTCATTGTACGACTCTATTAATGATCACTATTTATTTTAGTCCGATACACGTTTACTTTTAATATTTACTTTTAAGCTAAATCGCGTAGACTAAAAATAATCAATGAATGTAAACGGTCATCAAATAAATTAAGGTTTACATCAACCAAGTAAGAAATAATTATTAAGAAGATAATTATGTACTTTGCTTATTTTATTTCTATTGGTCACGTAAAAGGGTTACGTTTCGCGATAAAATACATTTGGACACACCCCGGAAATACCTAGACTTACCAAGACTTAAACCAATAACCACATTTGTAACCTTAACACAAAATTAAATGAATTGATGTGTTAAATACCCTAAGGGCCGGTTACAAACACACAAATCAACTAGAAATCCTCCTAACATCTCTTCAAAGTACTAGTACATCCTAAAACTAATTAAGATGTGTACTTTTGGTTTCCTACCTAGCAAATACACAATGGTTAATACTCATTTGTGTCTCTTTTCCTTGGTTAACCGCGGCATATGCATGTATATGCACAAATCTTTGAGATTTTCCTAATCTAACTAAATCTTGTACATCATGCAAGTCATTAAGAGTGGTACTTGGGTGGTTTAGCCTAAAACCATGAGTGAGTAACTAGAAACACCAAAAACCACCTCATGGAGCTCGTTTGTAGTTAAGTAAGGACCAAGAGGAGTTAACTAGCCTATTGCCTATAAATACAAACACAAACTCACCATATTACACTCTTAAAAACACAATCACTTGAACCATAAACACATATACTCTCTACCTTTGTTTCTCTACTTATTCGGGTCCCAAACAACAAATGAACACACTCACTTACTTCATTCAAACCAACAAATCTCCACAAGGGTTATTCGAGCTAAGGTTAGGAGATTACAAAGGCTTTGAAGCCAAGGGTTAGTTGTTTCCTTAAACAACTTTAATAATCTAGATGGACATAGAAAATGTTATTGGACCCACATAAATTAAGCCTGAGCACTTAAAAGCCATTTGGGCTCCTACCGGGCCCAAAGGCCCATTACCGGGAGCTTATGGCTTATGGAAAAAGCCACAAGATTAAAACAGCTTAAACAGGCCTTAATGTGCTTGAGAAGTCCAAGAAATAAGTTAAAATACTAAAGGAACCTCCTAAGTATGCTTCGAGCTCGAGTTATTGGGCTCGCTAGCCCAATAAGCTCCAATAAGCTCTCCTGAGCTTATTGGCAGCTTAAGCAAACTTAAATAAGCTCAACGAATGCAATTGTGTTTTTTAAAACTTAATTGGACCCTTAAAACACTTAATGGACTTTAATGGGCCCAATAAGGCCCATTAAGCCAAAATAAGCTCGTTAGAGCTTATTTATAAGCTATGACAGCTTATATGGTTCATTTTGACATAATCAGACATAATGCCACTTGTTGGGATTTAATTGGAATGAAAATGCAATTTTTACAAAGTCGGAGGACTAAAAGTGTAAATTTACAAACTATAGGGTCAAAACAGTCGTTTACTAAATTTAACAAGTCCAGGGACTGTTTCTGTCAATTCTAGAAACTAGGGGGCTGTTTCAAACCTATAAGGACCTAAAGTGTAACTTTGTAAAGTTAAAGAACTAAAAGTGTAATTATTGAAACTGATTTTTTGTGAAATGTAAAATAGTATATGTTTTATATACCCAGGGGCTGTTTTGTAATTATAAGAAACTTAAGGGTATTTTGAGAACAAAAGCAATTTCATAAACATTTAACTTATCGGACGAGTTGTATTCAGGAAATGTGAGTTAAACCTACAATTTAATAAATATCGGAATATTTTTATTAACTAACCGTTATACGTAGACAAGAACGTATGGGATAGTTTACCTTCCCAAGAGCCATCAACAATTTCAAATACATTAAACACGTACACCACCACACAAGTGATAACAGTATATATAAACTAGCAATTTATTATAGTTTATACATTGAGATGGGATGGGGGTGATGCTTTACCTGAATTTGTAGACTAATACTTTAGGCCGTATTTTACTTAGGTATTCGACGGTGTGATTCCATACTTGGATATCTATTATCTTTGTTCAGAGGACTATACTAAGGTGAGTTCAATAGCCCCAAGTTATAAACAATTATTTAAATGATTTACATCCTTGGGGTGAGAACATGCTTGTTTTACAAATTGGACGCAAGTGTACATTTTATACCATGATTACGTGTTTGCCTGGTAAGCGATAACCCACTGAGCCCTTTATCATGAACTGTCAATTACTGGATTGTGAGCGCGAATGTTATAGATAGATCTATTTGGGATTGACAATCCCCGTTCGGGTGATTAGCTATCACTGGGAACGAACGTATACCATGTCGGATTTGGGGATGTTTCGGGTTAAAACATCATTCACGGGCATTCATTGGCAATATATTGCATTCATACATGTCGAGCTTCAGTGTCATGAGCTTAGGAAAACGTAATTACTTTTTATGATGTTTGCATTTGTTGCTTAATCATATACTTAGAAATCTTGCGGTCCTACTATTGATTTACATAAACCTATGAATTCACCAACATTATGTTGACGTTTTAAGCATGTTTTTCAAGTCAATAAGGCACGAGGTGCGATGATACATTGGAAGTCAATAATTGAAGAGTCAACGTTTAAGATTTGGGGTCTTATTACATTTTGGGGATAATTGTTATAAACCGGAATCTTTATTTATATTGTTGAACAATTTGAAGCCATGGGCTTATGTAACAAACAAGTATTTTGTTAATCCAATGTATCTTTTTCAAACGACACGTCTAGTAGTCGTTCTCAGATCTTGTGATATATGGATACCATAAAGTAAACGCCCGTCAAGGATTATTCAACATCCGCTGCGTACACAGATTTTAGGTGTGTTACATATTGGTATCAGAGTCAAGGTTATAGAGAACCAGGTCAAAAGTCTTGTCTGGACTATAACCATTTTCAAACACTGTTTTCACAAATGGGATTTACGAGGGACATACATGCATTACTTATTTACATCTAGCACCTATATGCTTACATGACATGCATTGTTTTAGCATTAGTAGGGTACTAAGTGCTTACATGATCGATATACGTGTATATAAATTATATTACGTATATTACTATAAGTCTCTTATAAATTACACTTATGGTCATATCATACAGATATTCTTTTTATAAGTAATACTTATATAAGTTATTTTTGCTTTTGCAGCAGTCATGTCTTCTGCTTCATCAGCTGTCACATACACTTCTGTCTACACCGACTCTGAGCCCGGCAGAGCCTTCTAGGGAGCCGATGATGAGGAGATATCTGAGGGAGGCATCCCACGGGTCATCGTATTAGTATACGACGGACTCCCGATATAGCCAGTAGCCCCACCATCACCGGATTACATACCTATACCGGGCCCCATATGATAAAACCAGACACCCTCCAGCACCTCAGGACGAGGATGAGCGTGAGCCTATGTTCGTACAGGCACATGATCCTGACTACGTACCAGAGCCTATATACCCTGAGTATATACCATTGGAGGATGAGCACGAGTTTCCTGCTGAGGAGCAACCATTACCTCCTGTTGATTCACCTACTGCTGAGATCACCGTATATGTTACTGAGTCGATCCCGAGGAGGATCCAACGGAGTACAGGATGATGAGACCGGAGGATGGTCCGTTGACTACCTAATGGATGAGGGAAAATGATGAGGAGATATGATGACCGATTCATCTAGGGATTAACGCCAATGTATAATACGAGATGAAGAGGATTACGATTAGGGGGGGGTGAGGAGGTATCACATACTCCGGCCGACTCTGCTATTGTTGTACCTGTTGATGAAGCCTGTTTCTCCACCTAAGGGAACAGAGCATGTTATACCACCACCCTCCACTGACATTACTATTGGTCTAGATACCGTCCGGTCCCCGGATATTTCCATATCCTCCTTCCACCAGAAGGCAGAGGTTGAGAGACTTCTGGCCATGACTACTCCATCACCATCACCACCTATATCACTATCACCACCCTCTGCAGTAGAGCGCCTTGCTAGGTGGCACAACCCCCTAACTTGCACAAACATCACTACCACTTGTGCCATCACCTTTACTACCATCGTCTGGGTGTCCAACCCAAATCCAGACACTCAGGATAGCATCCACTCAGGCTCTCATTAATGCAGTTAATGCCGCATTACAATCACCCCCACTACCACCACTACCACCATCTTTATACATACCACCACCTGTTGACCATCGGGATGAGATTCCCGAGTTTGAGCAGCCACGCAAGAGGTTGTGTTTGTCCACTCTAGGCTCCTGATATAAGGTTGGGGAGAGTTCTACTGCTAGACCTACCAAAGGTCGGGGGAAGATTATGGGTTTTCAAGCACATGTATTTCTAAAATTGAGCGACAGGATTAGAGAAGATAGTATGGAATTTAGGATACTTTGGGTAGATCTAACAGAGGGCAGTTCTGAGAAAGCACCTAAACCGTGGTAGAGGTCAATACTAGTGCACAGAGCTGCTAGAGCTCCATGAGCATGATACACAGGACATGTATGCTTTACTAGAGGATCTCAGATAGTAGGACTCCGTATATCATAGCAATGTCGATATGACCACAGCGTGTCTATTTACTTATGTGGGAAAGATTACTCTCCAGGAGACAGATGGATGGAGAAGTAGGAGGAGGCTATTCTTCGCGAGAGCTTAGGCACACTCGATAAGATTTGAGTCAGTCAACTCATCAGGATCTTCAAATACCATCGTGATCATATGTATGCACACGAGACCCCAACTCCACTCCATGCATACCAGACACAGGCGATCTATAGTAGTAGAGTACGCTCATTTCAGAACACAGCAACAAGTACATTAGACTCGCATTCAGATGCAGCAAGCCGAGTTAGCATCAGCGCTTCAGAGAGACTGACCGTAATGACTTTATTCACAGATGGTATAGACTCTCTGATTCATAAGAGACAATGATGTGAGGAGTGAGTGACATGGATTGCCGATTTGTTTATCATGCGAGAGCAGCAAGGAATAGCTAGACACGCCAGGACCAAATGCTAGGATTTCCGATCATCAGGATGCTTCTTAGATGCTGACATCACAACTAGTGATCTCAGTTATTTTTATCTTGCTAGGTCATTGTACAGGCAATGTTAAGTTATTAGGTGGTTGTTTTAGGCGTAGCCCCTCGGAGGTGAGGCGGGGGATGGGTCGGATCGCTGAGGGTGGGGGAGATGCTATGGTTGTATAGAGATTACGAGGGTGTGAGTACGGGTTATGACCGTGCGCAGGGGGGTAGAGGGTGGGGTGTGGTGGTGGGGTGGTCTCACACTCGGTATGGGAGACTGAATTTATATTATAGGTACTTTCTAAGGAGTCTGGGGACTCTAGGATCTTTCTTGAGACAGAATGGTAAAGATGACTGGATGATGTTATGTGTCAACAATCTTCACATGTATCGCATAATACCTACAAGAAAACAAAGAGTAGGCTCACTCTATACGATACTAGACTCATAGTTGACAACTATCCATCATCGTCTACATTCATTATAACTTTGGCACATAACAATCTTCTACATGATTGTAATTAGAGTCCTTTAGTTGTGTCATCGTAGGACGCAACTATACACATAGCACCAATACTATCACAATTAACAATAGAGTGCCTACAGGCTATGTTCTCCCCTGGAGCACAACCCCCTTACATAATTATCATGACCTAGCTAAAATGCTCACCCGCATAGATATAAATAACATTAATCCACCAATGACTCGCTAGACTAGCTCACCATGCGTCCAAAGAATCAACTGACGCAAGCTGAATTAGGAGCTCTGATCTCGCATCATGGCTAGTGCTCAGTTCTCTGCGATACTAATCGACATCCAGCTCAATCGTCATGAAGCGATATATCCAACAGTTCGCGATGAGCGATCACATGTCGACGGCATGCTCTACTCAGGCACTACACTGGCTCGCATCAATGACTCAGTTCTGAGTTCATCTACGCATCTGACACGTTCGCTATGAAGTGCTAGCTCAAGGACCTCATGTTCACTCTGTCTAAGGGACCTGCAACGTGCGTGTGGTCTTGTCTTAGGCTAACTCGTAGGGCTTTAGCTGAGTGAGAAAGAATCTGAAGGAGTCGAGATGCTCTATCAGATACATATGATGAAGAGGTCTTGGAGAGTGTATGTAGTACTATCTAAGAACAATCTACAGCTGAAGTCATGTTCGGTATGCCGGACTCCTGGGCTCACGGTGTCGATGCATAGTGACACAGTATCTACACGATGGGTCTGAAGCTTCTTCACTTGATGGAACATTGGCACGATAAATGAAACTGATAGCGATATAACTCTTGATGGCCTAGAGTGTAGATCTCAACAGCTTGGGCTAGCTATCGCTGCACATGAAACAGAACAATCGCTCATCGTGCCTACCAGTACCAGTTCTCGCATTGTGACAATCGAAGAATGTCTCCCAACAGAAAGAGTTCATCAGACGAATTCGTGGAACCCAATAGGATACACAAGGTGCGAACGCAGTTTCAGCCATCGACTGATCGTAGCAACATCGACTTTTCGGCAAGCTAATGCTCTTATCTATCTCTATACTACGCAGACTCTCTACTCTATCTGTCATAGAACATTCTCTCGTCACTGTAAAGGCTACAAACGCTCTCCTGTCTGGATGCACTCGAACGCTTATGGAGATCAGCTGCCAGCGCAAAAGCATCCGATGACGCCTAGGATGTACGATTCAAGTACCACTCTCCCATCAGCGTTATAGCTTCTACTACAGGACAACCGGGGGGGGCAGGGGGGCCTCTGTCCACATATCAGTATATTCACATCACACACCAACCATCTATCCATATTTCAAGTCGTAACAAGCGTCTGTATGAAGGAAATCCGATAACACCATTGCGAATCAGGAATCTTACTATTGACACTGAAAAGTCTTTGGCGGCATGACGAGTACTATAAGAATGGCCTCCTAGTAAAATCTGACACCCTACGTTCGGCAATTTAGAAGTAGGCATTGTCATGACAAAAAAGGAAGGCTAGGAAACTCACACCAAAAACAACCCCGTTTGGCCTAACCAAACGCCTCAACCCTAATCACTTATATCATGCAAGAGCCTAGAGATGTATGTGCCAAGAGATCGTACAACATAATAAGGTTAGCATCTATGCGAGGCAGTGATACAAGAGCGACAGGGGAAGCAGGTCATAAACGAAGTAGTGAGCGAAACAGGATGAGAATAGTGAGAGGGATATAAAAAGGAGAAGTGGCAGCGGTACGTCGGTACGACATGATGTAGGATCTTTGTGCACATGAGATTGTAAGTATGTACATGACAGACGAAGTGCCTGAGTCGTTAATGCACTCACTCACATTGAGTGTCTCTGGACTTTGGGTTGGACAACCCAGACGATGTCTATAAAGGTGATGCACAATTGGTAGTGATGAATGGTGCAGGTAGGGTTGTAGCCCAACTAGCAAGGCGCTCTCCTTCAAGGGTGGGTGCGAGTTAGTGAGCACTCCCGAGCTGGGGATGAGGATGATGGGGTACCTACGATGCAGCCAGACAGTACATGCAAAGGAAGTCACTTACTGCACTCTTATGCACCTTGCATCAGGTAGGTACAGGTGTAATAACATGACGAAATCTGTTGGCTACACTACAACCTCAGAAGGTACGAGTGAAGGTAGGCACGTCAGATCCACACGCAAGAGAAGACTAGGATTGTCTTTTGCAGTGTGCGGCGTGTCGATACTACAAGAGGCTCGGGTGTCTCCCTTAGGTGGGAAAACTATGGCTCATCACGGTACAAACAATACAGAGGTCGCGCAGGTTAAGATTCCATAGACAAGTACTCGCTCTAAACTATTCTCTGCGTACCTAGCACGTCATACGCTCATCCGCATGGAGGTGAACCATTCTGGCACACATCTCCTAACAGAGTGACATCGGGTTCTTATCGTCATCATCAGTCTGCGCGATACATGATTCCTCAAAATACGCAGAGAGGCGATAGTCGACAACCGGGACCATACTCTGAGATGCCTAGTTGCTCATCTCGGTACGTAATCAACTCTTGCGACCACTAACACTACCCACTACGGAGTCAGTCTAACTCAGTGATGACACTAGGTCCGGATATAAGGTCAAGGTCATTCATGTCTATGTGTAGTGGGTATGGGTGTGGGTTTGGGTGTGTTTTGTTTCTGAGGAGTTAGAGCGCGTCCGGGAGGGCGGGACTACATTTGGATTGGGGAATTGATTACAACATCGCGGCCATATGGTGGGGGGGGGGGGGGGGGGGGGGGGGAATATTAATAAATTAGATATTGTTTTATGTTAGTATTAGATATTGGGATTTTTGGAAGGATAGAAACCATTATACGAGGTTGCAAACTTTAAAATTTCCTTAGACCATCCGTTCAGCATAGATCTAATGCCCGTAGAACTGGGTAGTTTCGATTCATTATTCAGAAAGGACTGGTTAAGAAGATGTCACACACTGATCAGGTGGCGATGAGAAAACTTGTTCATTCCCCTATGGGAAGAAACTTTGACTTTTTTTTGGCAACAAAAGAAGGCAACGGAGAGAATCTCGTTGTGACAAGTTATCACCCTGCTTAAAAGCTCAAGATACATGGCAAAAGGATGGCCAGGTCTTTTTAGCCTAGATATTCCGCCAAGAAAAAGGAGGACGAAGTCGTGAAGGAAAACAAAATAAAGGGACGTACCAATCGACCGAGATTTTTCCTGAAGTATTTCCCGAGGACATGCAGGTCTTCCTCCTTCTCCGAACCAGTGGAATTCCAAACGACTTAATTCCAATATCCCTGCGCCCAGTAGCTCAGCACCGTATCGATTGGCCTCCATCCAAAAAGAAGGAATTATAGAAACAATTACAAGAGGCTTTCCGACAAAGGGTTCATAAGGCCTAATTCCGTCACCTTGGGATCCCCGGTCTTATTTTGTAGAAAAAGAAGGATGGGTCATTCATTGATGTGCATCTACTACCGTGAGTTAAATAAACAAACAGTGAAGAAATCGTTATCCACTCCCGATGATCGACGATTTATATGATCAACTCCAGGGATCCAGTAAATTTATTTTCGAAGTATATATCTGAGATCAAATATCACCAGCTTAGATTGTAAGCATACATTCTAAAGATGGCATTCCCAAACTCGGTAATTTCATGTACGAGTTCCAGGATATTCCATTCGGAGTACTGACAAACGCACTTTCGAAAATCAAGTGACCTCATGAACCGGAATTGTGCAGATCCTTACTTGGATAATTTCTTATTGTCTTTAATTGATGACATACTGTGATTTATTCAAAGACTGATAAAGAAGCACGAAGAACAACTTAAAGAAATTTTGGAATTTGCTTAAGAAGTAGCAGTTGTATGCAAAGTTTTCAAAATTTGAATTTTTGGATCCCGAAGTACAAAATCTCGGACACACATATATACATAGTCATCCATGTTGATCCATCCAAGAGTAAATCAATTAAAGATGGCAACACCTAAAGACACCAACGAGATTCCTGTCAATTATTTAGTGTCAATTGGTTACTGACAGTAAGGTTATCGAATGATTTATCGAAAATTGGCTACATCAATGGACAAACTTACGTCAAAAATGCATCAATTTTACTGGGGAGAAGAGGAAGTAAAACGCTTTTCATTTAAAGAAAGCAGAAGTTGTGCAGTGCACTAATTCTGGCTTTACCTAAAGGGAGCGAAGACTTTGTGGTCTACTATGATACGTCACACAAAGGTTTAGGTGTTGTTTTAGATCTGCTAAGTGTTAAAATACTTTCTCGGACACTCATAGAAACAGAGGCCATACTGAGTATAACCAGCCAATATAGATCTATCAAAGATTGTGCATCACCTAAGACAACCAACAGAGATCCGTCAATTATTTAGGTCTTTGTTTTTTACTATCGAATGTTCATAACGTATGATTTTCAAAAATAGCTAAATCAAATACGAAACTTACCAAAAGGAACAAGTTTGCCTGTGAGAAGATGAAGAAAATCTTTTTCATTTACAGTAAAGTCATAAGTAGTAGCAATTCACTAATCTTGCTTTTTACCTGAAGGGAGCGAAGATTTTTTTCAACTGTGATCTGTCACACAAAGGTTTATGTGTGAATTTAACAAAGAGAGAAGGGTGTTACTTATGCTCTCGACACTAAAAGTTCACTAGAAGAACTACACCACGAGCAAGAATTGTAACTTGGATTGGGTAGTGTTTGCCCTAAAGATATGGAGACACTATCTATACGGAACCAGATGCACCGTGTTCACCGACCATAAAAGCCTACAACACATTCTCGATCAGAAAGAGCTTAACGTGAGGCAACGTCGTTGGCTAGAGTTGTTAAGTGATTATGATTGCGACATCCGTTATCACCCGGGGAAGGCAAATGTAGTGGCCGATGCGTTGAGCCATAAGGGACACTCACTCTTAAGCCATTATGGGTTCGAGCCTTAGTTATGACAATTGGCTTGGATCTTCCTAAATGAATATTAGAAACTCGGATCGAAGCCCAAAAACCAGTGAATCTCGTGAATGAAGACGTAGGTGGTATAATCAGAAGGGATATACCCAAGGAAAGATTGGAACCACGTGCCGATGGAACCTTATGTTTACATGGAAGAGTTGGTTTGCCATGCTATGGAAGGGGGAAAATCTTTAAGGATCCCGTGATTAATGCACAAATAACTCACAAGTCTAAAAAAATACTCTATCCCCCCCCGCCCCCTCCCCGGCCCCCCCGGCCCCTCCCCCACCCCCTTATCACCCCTCCTTATCCCCCCCGCGCCCCCCCGACCATCCCGGTTCAGAAAATATGTATCAAGACATGAAGAAGCTATATTGGTGGCCCAATATAAAGGCAGGCATCGGCCACTTAGTTAGCAAAATGCCCCCCGTGACGTGTGCTAGTGTCAAGTCCGAACATCAAAGTCCATCGGATTGCTAGTAACAACCTGAATACCCGAGTTGAATGTGGGTAATAATATCTCGATGGATTTTATCACAAGCTTCCTAAGTTCCGTCGGCAAGGTATTGACACCACCTGGGTGTTGTATGATCGACTACAAAATCTGCTCTACTTCTTGCCAATAAGGGATAAGTGATCCAATGGACAATTGGCAAGGTTGTTACTTGAATAGGATAGTAGCAAGACCATGGTGAATACCGCCTCAATTATCTGTGATCATGATGGAAGATTACTTCAAATTTCTGGAGAACATTTCAGAAATCTTGGTTACAATATTTAGGTATTAGCAATGCTATCATCCAGAAAGCATGACGCCAGAGCGATGATGAACCATTCAAACTCTCAAGGACATCTACGGCTTGCGTGATCGATTTTGCAATGTCTGGGTTAAACATTTGCCATTGGCCGAGATTTTCATACAATCAAGTTATCACTCTAGCATGAAAAGGGTCGCCCCTTATTAGCACTGTATGGTCTGAAAATGGTCGTGATTCATCCGTTGTGCTGGTGCCAAGGTTGGGGAAGCCTAACTGACTGTTCCAGAATGTGATCCCAATAAACAACTAAAAGGGTCGCCTGGTCAAGCAGAGGATGCAAGCTGCTCAGGATCGACAAAAGAGCTACGCCTATCGGAAATGAAATCCGATGGAATTCGAGGTTGGGGATAGAGTTATGCTCAAGGTCTCGCCTTGGAAAGGGGTCGTACGGTTTGGTAAGTGAGGAAAGCTGAATCCCGATATATTGTCTAACCTTTCTATGTTTTAGCAAAAAGTGGGAAATTTGCCTACAGGCTGGAACTTACCTCAAGAGTTTGAGCAGAGATACCATACATTTCCAAGTGTCTAATCTGAAGAAATGTTACGCTGACAACCTCTAGTCACGCCATTAGAAGTAGATACATTTTTGACGATAAGCTTCCATTTTATGGAATGAGCCTGTTGAAAAACATGGAAGCGAGTCCAAACGATTGAAGCGAAGCCGGAGTCCTGAGTTCACCTGGGAACGTGAAGATTCGTTCAAACAAAAATACCCACAGCTTTTCACAAACCGGGCTTCGTCATCCACTACAAGGTCTTAAGCTTTGATGACAAAGCTCTTTTAACCGGTTTAGACTTAACAATTCTCAATTATCAGGTCATTTTTACGGACTCCTATTATTTGTCACTAATTATTTGGTCCGATTCGTGTTTACTTTTAAATATTTACTTTTTAGCTAAATCGCGTAGACTAGAAATAACCAATTAATGTAAACGGTCATCAAATAAATTAATTTATACATCAAACAATTAATATAATAATATTAAGAAGATAATTATGTACATTGAGTATTCTATTTTTATTGGTCACGTAAAAGGGCTACGTTTCGCAATGAAATACATTTGGACATACCTCGGAAATACCTAAACTTACCTACACTCAAACCAATACCCACTTTTAAAACCTTAACACAAAATTAAATCAATTCTTGTGTCAGGTACCCACTATGGCCGATTATGGGACACATAAACAACTAGAAAAATCTTAAAAAATCATTTTAAGGTAAGATTACATCTAGGTTTTAATTAAAGTTGTACTTAATTTCCTAGTAAGGCTAATAACTATGGTAAAAACCCTTTTTTCTTTCCCTTTGCCATATGTTGATCGCGTTTACTAGCAAGGCATCACAACGAAAATCATCAAAAATCCTCCAAGTATACCCAAAGTGCTTGTACAAACTTAAGTTAATTAAACTTTGTACCAAATAATCTCTCCCAAATCTATTTTTTTATTATAAAAAAACACAAAGGTCACAAAACCTCTAATCCGTCAAAACATGGTTCCTAGAGGAAAAGCCGCCCCCGGCCCCCCAAACTCCCATCCCCCTCCCCCCTCTCGCCTAGCACCCCACCCCCAACTATCCTGTGTCCCCATCTCCACCCCCCCCTCTCCCCCCCCCTCACCCTCCCCGCCCCCCCCCCCCTCTCCCCCGCTCCTCCCCCCAATCCCCTTCACCATCCACCCCCCACCCCCCCATCTACACCTTAACCCCCACAACACGCCCTCCACAATAACCACCATCCCCGCTCCCAAACCTTCTTTTACCAACTATGAAAGCTCAAACGCACCCCCGCATATCTTCACCCACTCCCCTCTCACCCCTCCCCCTCACCCCCTCCGCCCCCCCACCCCAGTCCCCCCAACGCCCCCAAAGCCTCCCCCACCCTCTCCTCCCTCTACGCCCTCGACCCTCTCCCATGTGCCCCTCCCCCCCTGCAACCCCCTCCGCCCCACCACTCTGGAGCCCCTCGGCCCGCCCCGTCCGCCCCCTCATCCCCCCACCCCCCCCCATACCACATTCGACTCAAATAATAAATTTCCACCTTCTTGGAACCCACTCCACCAAATCCACACCCACCCCCCACCCCATACCCAACCCCAATAAGGCACGAGGTGCGATGATACGTTGGAAGTCAATAATTGAAGAGTCAACACTTAAGATTTGGGGTCTTATTACATTTTGGGGACAATTGTTATCAACCGGAATCTTTATTTATATTGTTGAACAATTTGAAGCCATGGGCTTATGTAACAAACAAATATTTTGTTAATCTAATATATCTTTTTCAAACGACACGTTTAGTAGTCGTTCTCAGATCTTGTACTATTGATCCATAAATGTAACGCCCTCGAATATTCAACATTCCGCTGCATGCCCAGATTTGAGTGTGTTACACACATCTAGTTATAAATGTCACCTATATACATATATGATAAGCTAACTTGAGTGTGTGCTCGTCAAAAGACCAAGCACGCCAAGTATACGCACATGCATGCGTGTAATAGCACTAGAGTGGTGCAAGGACCTAATAAAATGTATGTACAACATGATTAACGAAAAGCTAAGGCATAAACGTTCCATGAGTGTGTTAACATGGACACTAACGTGAACACTAGTCATATACACATAAATACCTTGAAACTCATACGTAAACTTTCAAAGAAAACATAACGATGTGGCTTGGGAATGCGTATATGGCCTTAACATGCGATTGCATGTAATGCACGACCTATATATGAGCTAAACAAAACGTATCATGGTCACTAGGACTTTTCCCGACACATGCACTTTGCTAGAAAGCCTAACGGACCACTCATAGCCTCGTAAAGCCCACACATCCCATGTATGGGCCCAATCGTCCCAACAACCCATGCGTAAAGCCCATGACTTAATGATAAGCTCACGAGAGCTTATCGAGGGCTTATAAGACTGTCAAGCTCACAAAATGTAAAAGAAACCATAACGGGCTTTGTACGGCCCATTAAACCTAATAGACCATGCACTTGAAAACGTTAGCTTAATAATAAGCTCTACGAGCTTATTTAGGAGTCTACAGTGCTTATTTGATTCACTTGAATCCTAAAATACCTATAAGGAGCTAACCGAGCCCTTAATGGACCCGTTAGCCTATTAGCAAGCCCAACATGAGCCAATGAGTTCACGATAAGCTTAATCAGCTTATTTGTGAATTTTTAAGGCTTATTGAACTCATATGGACCCTAAGGTACCTTGTCGTGTATTAAAAACACAAACGGACCCTTAATGGGCTTGGTAGCCTATTTCTATAACCAAACGAAGCCCATAAGCCACAAATAAGCTTAGATAGTTTATTTGTGAGCTTCAACAGTTTGTTAGGCTTATTATAAACATAGAAAGGCTAATGGGCCATAAAGGACCAAGCTCAAAATCTTAACATGGTTATCGGGTTCATAATGGGCCCAAAGGCCCATTACCAGAGAGCTTATGGCTTATGGAATAAGCCACAAGGTTAAAACAGCTTAAATAGACCCTAATTTGCTTAAGAAGTCTAAGAAATAAGTTAAAATACTAAGGAAACCTTTTAAGTGTATTTCGGGTTTGAGTTATTGGGCTTACTAGCCCAATAAGCTCGAATAAGCTCCAATAAGCTCTCTTGAGCTTATTTTTAGCTTAAACAAACTTAAATAAGCTTAACGAATGCATTTGTGCTTTTTAAAACTTAAATGGACCCTTATAACACTTAATGGACCTTAATGGGCCCAACAAGGCCCATTAAGCCAAAATAAGCTCGTTAAAGCTTATTTATAAGCTAGGGCAGCTTATATGGCTTATTTGTACTTAATTAAACATAATGCCACTTGTTGGGATGTAATTGGAGTGAAAATGCAAATTTTATAAAGTCGGAGGACTAAAAGTGCCAATTTATAAACTTAAGGGTCAAAACAGTCATTTACAAAATTTAACAAGTCCAGAGACTGTTTCTGTCAATTCTGGAAACTAGGGGGCTGTTTCAAACCTATAAGGACCTAAAGTTTAACTTTGTAAAGTTAAAGGACTAAAAGTGTAATTATTGAAACTTAAGGGTTTAAAATGTAAAATAGTATATATTTTATATACCCAGGGGCTGTTTTGTAATTATAAGAAACTTAAGGGTATTGTGTGAACAAAATTGATTTCATAAACATTTAACTTATCGGACGAGTTGAATTCAGGAAATATACGAGTTAAACCTACAATTTCCATGACTTGATAAATTAGGGATCTCCATTAATAAACGTTTATACGTATACTAGGACGTGTGAAATCATATACCTTTCCAAGAGCCATCAACAATTTCAAATACATTAAACACGTACACCACCACACAAGTGATAACATTATATATAAACTAGCAACTTATTGTAGTTTATACATTGAGTCTTAATCCCTAAAATTTGAGTAGACTGAAGACTTGACCGTATTTACATAGGTATTTGCATGTGATCATTGCTATACTAGGATATAAGATATTTTTCTCATTCAGAGGACAACCTTCAAGTGAGTTCAAAACCCCATTTTTACAATTATATAAATGTAATACATCTTTGGGGTGCAGACACATGCTTGTTTACAATTGGACGCAAGTGTACATTAAATACATATGGATTACGTGTTTGTCTAAGTTAGCGATCAAACCCACTGAGAGCCTTCCTTGTATCAAGAAATGTCAAATACTGACTTTGTGAAGCGCGAATGTATATAAATAGATCTATTTGGGATTGAAAATCTGTTCGGTGATTAGCATATCACCGGAACGAACTAAATACCATGTCGACATATATGGGATGTTTCGGGTTTAGAACATCAAACAACGGGCATATCATATGTCAATATATTGGCATTCATACCAGTCTAGCTTCATGTCATGAGCTTAGGAAAACGTAATTACTTTTTATAGATGATTGCATTTTGCTTAATCATACACTTGGAAATCTGCGATCCTAACAATTGATTTACCTAAACCTATGAAATTCAACCAACTTTAAATGTTGATATTATTACATGTTTTCAGGTTCAATAGAGGGAACGAGGTGCGATGATACATTGGTGAAGTCATAAGTGAAGAAGTCAAACCTACAAGATTTGGGGTCATATTTACATGTTGGGACGCAAACCATAGGTTATAACCGGAATCTTTATATGCTAATGTGAACAATATGCACGGCCATGGGCCATATGTAACAAACAAGTATTTTTGAATTATCTTTTCAAACGACAAGTTAGTTGTCGATTCTATATCTTGTGCTATTGATCTAAGAAGAAACAAGCCCTCCGGAATATGCAAACATTCCGCTGCTACCGCAATTATGGGGGTGTGTCCAGATCTGTATTCATAGCCAGGTTATAGAGAACCAGGTCAAAAGTTTTGTCTGGACTATAACCATTTTCAAACACTGTTTTCACAAATGGGATTTGCGAGGGACATACATGCATTACTTGTTTACATCTAGCACATATATGCTTACATGATACACACTATTTTAACATTAGTAGGGTACTAAGTGCTTACATGATTGATATATGCGTATATAAAATATACTAAGTATATTACTATAAGACTCTTATAATTAAAGCTTATAGACATATCATACCGATCTTTCCTATAAGTAATACTTATATAGGTTATTTTTGCTTTTTGCAGTAATCCTGTCTTCTACGACATCTGTGGTTACCTACACTTCCGTTTACATTAACTCTGAGCCCGGCAGAGCCTTTTGGGGAGCCGATGATGAGGAGATATCTGAGGGAGGCATCCCGCGGGTCATCGTATTAGGATACGACGGACTCCCGATACGGGCAGTAGCCCCACCATCACCGGATTACATACCAGGCCCAGAGGACCCACAGACACCGCCAGTTCCTCAGGACGAGGATGAGCGTGAGCCTATGTTAGTACAGGCACATGATCCTGACTACGTGCCAGAGCCTATATACCCTGAGTATATACCATTTGAGGATGAGCATGAGTTTCTAGCTGAGGAGCAGCCATTACCTCCTGTTGATTCACCCACTGCTGAGTCACCAGGATATATTACTGAGTTGGATCGCGAGGAGGATCCAGAGGAGTACGAGGATGATAAGACAGAGGATGGTCCGGTCGACTATCCTATGGACAGGGGAGATGATGGAGATGATGATGACGGCGATTCATCTAGGGATGACGCCAATGATGAGGATGAGGATGATGAGGACAAGGAGGAGGAGGAGGAGCACTTAGCTCTGCCGACTCTACTATTGTTGTACCTATTGATAAGCCTGTTTTCCCACCTGAGGGAACAGAGCCTGTTATAGCACCTACCTCTACTGACATTACTATTGGGGCTAGGATTACCGTCTGGCCTCAGATTTCCATATCCCTTCCACCAGAGGCAGAGGTTGAGAGACTTCTGGCCATGACTACTCCATCACCATCACCACCTATCTCACTATCACCGCCCTCTGCAGGAGAGCGCCTTGCCAGGTGCACAGCCCTACCTGCACATTCATCACCACCACCTGTGCCATCACCTTCATTACCGTTATCTGGGTGTCTGACCCAAATCCAGACACTTAGGATAACATCCACTCAGGCCCTTATTGATGCAGTTATTACCACATTACCATCACCTCCACTACTACCACTACCACCATCTCTATACATACCACCACCTGTTGACCCTAGGGACAAGATTCCCGAGTCTGAGCAGCCACCCCGCAATAGGTTGTGTTTATCCACTCTAGGCTCCCGATATGTGGTTGGAGAGAGTTCTACTGCTAGACCTACTAGAGGTCGGGGGATAGATTATGGATTTGTTAGAACAGTAGATGCCGAAGAGAGGCGGCAGGGGATTAGAGATGTTAGGTATGGTATTAGGGATACTTAGGTAGATCCGGCAGAGGCAGTCCCTGAGATAACACCTATGACCATAAAAGAGGTCAATACTAGGGTCACAGAGCTTGCTGAGCTCCATAAGCATGATACACAGGACTTGTATGCTTTACTAGAGGATGCATAGGATAGTAGGTCTCGTATATCACAGCGAGTCGATATGGACTCGCAACGGGTCGATTTACTTATGGGGGATAGGATGACTCTCCAAGAGACAGTATGGATGGTGGAGGAGGAGGCCTATGCTTCCCGAGAGGATTGGGCTCACTCGATAGGATTGAGTCAGGCGACGCATCAGGAGCTTCAGACCCATCATGATCATGTGTATGCACACGAGACCCATCTCCAGGCATACAAGACACAGCTACAGCTGCAAGGTACTCTCATTCAGACACATCATCAGGTACATGAGACTCGCTTTCAAATGCAGGAGGCTGAGTTAGCAGCACTTCGAGAGACTGACCGTAGATGTCAGGCACAGATGGCAGAGACCCTCCAAGTCATTAGAGACATGAGGCAAGAGATTAGCGACATGCAAACCGAGTTGTTAGCACTGCGAGGGCAGCAAAGGAGAGCTAGACAGCCAGGATCAGAGGCTAGGATTCCAGATCACCAGGATGCTTCTAGGGATGCTGACAGTCACATCTAGTGATTTAAGTTATTTTATCTTGCTAGGTCATTGTACAAGCATGTTAAGTATTAGGGGTTTTCCCCGCTAACATAGCCTTAGATCTTTTGTATTGTATTATGTGTACTCTAACAACTATTTCATGTAAAATTTTCAAAGTTATGAATGAAATGGATGTGTTATTTTGTACTATACCTCTCTTGTGTTGATTATCTTATCTATACAT
>BQNB010026100.1:0-46352 GCA_026074375.1 Tanacetum coccineum
TTGATTGAATGAAAGATCAATGAAGAATATGGGGATGGGTTGAAGGGAGGAAAACTAATTAGGGTTTTTGAAGATTAGGGGGGTTTTTTTTTTTATAAATATCATCCTTAATGATAATGCCTAAAGATACATCTAATAAAGATACAACTAGTCATAGAGAAAATACATTTCAAATAATGAATGAATTAGACATAGTTTGTCATTGGGTACCACTTTCGGTAGAGGTTCAGAAATGTATGAAATCGAATCGAGTTTGTGTGTAGTTATCGTTTATATTGATTTTTTTGGTGTCATTGGGGAAGAAAAGTTATATTTTAAGTCAACCCATTCTTTAATGGTTTACAAAGTCTCGTCGTTCAATGTTTCCCCCTTGCCTTATCCTAATTTGTCATTTGCTACTTTTTATTCCCTTATTTGGAGGATTTGTATATGATGGTGTTATTAGTAGTGCTATAAATAAACCGAACTTTCAATGAATATTTAGAAACTAGGGGTAAAATGTTCTACTCTCTCCGTTCAAAAAAAAGTGTCCACCTTACTATTTATATTTGTTCCAAAAAAAATGTTCAATTTTTATTTTTGAATAATAATAATATAATAATGACTTATTTTCCTACTTTACCCTTATAATCAAAACATGCATTAATTACTTATTCCTAATTTCTATATTAACTATGAGGGTAAAAATGACTTTTTATCAATCAAAACTAGCATTAATTACGCATATCATAATTTGTTCAATTTTTGTTTGTAAACACTCTTTTTGAGACAGGGGGAGTATCTATTTATTAAATGAACAAAAATAAACAAGATTTTATGTCCGCTTTTTTAAATGAACAAATACAAACAAAAGTCCCGTTCATTCATTTATGTTCGTGAACGTCATATTATACGTGTTTGTTGATGTTTGTTTATGTTCATTTATGTGTTTACGGTCATATATCGTTTATTTTTGTTATATATTTTTAAGAATTGGCATACTTAAACAAATGAACACATAAAACACAATTTTTTGTGTATATATATATATATATATATATATATATATTGTCTTAATACGTTCATTTATGTTTTTGTTCACTTACGTTCCTTTAAACACTTAATAAACGAACATAAAGGAACACGAACAACCTCATTTAACAAAAGAACATGAATAAGAAATTTTGTCCATTAAAGCATTCGTGCCCATTCATTTTTCCGGTTAAAATTAAATGAACGAACACGAACATGATTTCATTCGATTCGTTTACAACCCTTGTTATTGTTTGGCAACAAGGTTTAAAACAAGCATTGAAATTATAACCCTACTTATTTTAACGATACTAAACAAAATTTAAATTATAACGTTACTTTTGATTCATTTCACACATTAAAATTATACAACTATCTTACTAAACAGTTTTATATAATAACATAAAACACTTTTATGAGCTTATTTAATTTTGGCTTATATAACATAAGCCCCGATTTTCCGTCTTATTTTGAGACTTGTGGGCTTATATAAGTTTATTACGATGTGATAAGCTTATATAAGACCATAAGTCTCAATATAAGTCGGAAAGTTGAGGCTTATGTTATATAAGCCTAAATCAAATAAGCTCATATGTCCACATATAAGCCGAAACAAACACCCCCTAAATAAAGAGTTTAAGGAGTTTAATTACCTTCAAGCGATTGGATGATCCACCGTCAACTGCATTCCTTGGAAGTTCCTATGATAATATTTGCAAAAGAATATGAAATGAGTTGGTAATATAACAGTTATTGTTACATAAAGTTGATAAACAAGTTAATGTTCTTACTGGGTTTTCGTGTTTCCATTGAAGTTCAAACGCTTTCTCAAGTGTTTTGACAACCTGATCTATATATGGTCGATCTGCTCTTTCCTCTTTAACGCAGCAATATGCTGTTTCTGAGAATATTTTTAATGATTCTGGGTGCATCTGTTTCCGTAAATGTGGATCGATCATATCATCCAAATTAGATTTGACCAATTTACTTAATAATCCCTCTCCCAACTTTTCATCCGGAAGAACTGCACTCCTTCCGCACAAGACTTCGAATAGTACAACACCGAACGAATACACATCTGACTTGTGTGTCATACCGCCAGTCTTTTTATATTTTGGGTCCAGGTAAACATTCTCAATAACATCACGAGTAAGAAGAAGACGGTGCCTCCGAGGTACTGTATTTTTCAATGCAAGTTCAAAACCAGATAGCTTGGGTTCCCATTTGTTATCTAGTAAAATTTTTGAGCTCTTGATGTTGCAATGTATGACACTAAAATCACGTCCAGCATCGTAATGGATGTAACTCAATGCATTTGCAGTGCCCAGACATATCTTTAACCTTTGCATCCATGTGAGGGTCTCGTCACTTAGATATTTGTTGAGACTTCCGTTGGCCTCCTTCTTGTATACCGTAATCATACGGTTATTCTTATCATAAAACCCAACAACAGACACTAGATTTGGATGATTGAGACTGGAAAGCATCGACTTCTCCATCCTAAACTTTTTGCTCTCATCTTTTCGATATTTAGGATAGATCCCCCGTGCAACAATATCGATGAACTGTCTGGAATGCAACATACGGCCTTGGTAAACCCATTTAACTGTTTTTTCTCTGATGGCATTCTCAGGAGCAAAGTTGTTGGTAGCAGATTTTATATCTTCAAAGCTGAGTTCTGAGTGAGAAAGGTATTTGAGGGAGGACATTGTCTTTTTGACGAATTGGTATTCAACGTCTGTGGATGTGGAGTGACTCGCTGAATCCTATGTGTACCAAAGAAGACAACATTATGAAGTGTGCAGATTTTTAGGTTGGAACACTTGAGTGAGGTTAATCATTCGTTTTAACATGCATGTATTAAAGAGAATATATAGTGAGAAGCTAAGTAAGTATAAGAGGAGATCTTGTGTATAAAGAATAGCTAGATTTCAGTGGCTTACAACAAGACATAAAAATAAAAAATAAATTACCTCCCCATGACTGGATGATGTCCCTCCAACTTCGGCAACAACTGATGAATGTTCCTTTAACATCAATGGCAACAAATACAACATTAAGTAAATAAATGTTGCTCTTTTTATAGAGTAGTTATTATGATAGAAAGATAAAGAGAGAAAACAAAAAGCAATCTTACAGCATTTTCACATTCCAATTGAAGTTCCAACGCTTTCTCAAGTCTTGCGACAATCTCATCTATATTTGGGCGTTGCGATTGTTCTTCATTCAAGCACTCATGTGCTGTTTCCGCGAAAATGTTCAATGATCGCAGATTCATTTGTTTCCATAGATCCGGATCAATTATACCATCCATTATTTTCTCTCTATAATGAAAAATTGCCACCGGAGCCAAATACTTATTATCTTGATCGACACTTACTGAGTCCCTACAACACAATAGTTCAAACAATACTATCCCAAAGGAGTAGATATCTGACTTTTGGTTCACAATATTGGTCTCTAAACATGTTGGGTCTGTATACCCTTTTCTAGACCAAGCTGAATCAGTATGGAAAGAATTGTGTCTTTCAGATGCTTTAATCTTCATTGAATGCTCGAAATCTGATAACTTGGGTTCCCAGTCATTATTCAATTGAACAGTGTTACTGCTGATCTTCCCATGTATAACGCTAAAATCGCGTGGCTCATCGTAATGAATGTATCTCAATGCATGCGCAACACCCACACATATCTCCAACCTCTTCACCCATGTCAACAACTTCGGGTCACTTAGATATTTTTCGAGCCATCCCCTGGACTCGTGCTTATAAATGATGGTCTCTGCACCAACTTCATTACAAAACCCAACAATAGAAACAACATTCTTATGCTTGAGACTAGATAGCATCGAAATCTCCGTCCAAAACTGTTGTTCTTTTTCATCCCATTCTTTATTAATTAACCTCCGAGCATTGATATCTATCAACTCACCGGACCACAAGAGCTGTCCCTTGTATCTCTTTCCAAATCCACCTTCTCCGATGACATTTTCTTGAGCAAAGAAGTTGGTGGCGGATTCTATATCTTCAAAGGGGATTCTTAGGTGAGCAAGGTGGTTGGGCGCAGAGTGTTTCTATCACAAAAAACAGAGTTTATGTTACAAAAGGATGTGAGATGTATATAACCGACCTCCACCGAACGTCCCTTCTTCTAATCCTCTTTTTTTTAATCTATAAAACCCATTCATAATAGAATTAAACACTAAAGTTGTTACCTGTGTATTTGAGTCCTTCACTCTGTTTTTTTTAACTCCTTTTATTTTAATCTGCAAATATGCTCCCTGTGGTTTCCCAAATTTGCAGATTTGCCCCCCAACTTCACAAAAGTGCAGGCGGCCTCCCCAAAACGAAACTTGTGTTGCATTCATGCTCCCTGGCAGGGAGCACGAGTGCAATGGAAGTTTCAATTCCCATTGCATTCGTGCTCCCTGGCAAGGAGCACGAGTGCAATGAAAGTTTCAAACTGGGGAGGTCACCTGCACTTTCGTGAAGTTGGGGAGTGAGTCTGCAATTTTTGCAAACCAGAGGGAGCATATTTGCACTTTTCTCTATTTTTTATGAATCTAGAGAACAGAATGTTAGCATTGCAAAATTCGACTTCATGAATTGATATATTTTTCAGTTTAAAATGAAATAGGCTGACCTTTTTCATGAAGCCAACTATATAACATTACCTTTTTTGCCCCTCAAGATATTATTGTCAACGTCATATCCTATAAAAATTTCTTTTATAGTAGCTATTGCAAAATTTCTGACGTATAATATTGAGTGACGTTGTATAGTAGTTATTTTGACAGAAAGATGAAAGAGAAAAAGGAAGTCTTACAGGCCTGTTTTCGCGTGCGAGTTCTAACACTTTCTCTAGTCTTGGGACAATCTCATCTATATTTGGGCGTTGCGATAGTTCGTCATTTAAGCAGTCATATGCTATCTCCGCGAAGATGTCAAACGATTGCAAGTCCATTTGTTTCCATAGATCCCCATCAACTATTTCATTTAGTTTTCTCTCTTTGTAATAGAGAATGGCCGCCGGAGCCAAATACTTGTTAGTTTCATTGGCGATTACTGACTTTCTAGCACAAAGTAGTTCAAACAATACTATCCCAAAGGAGTACATATCCGTCTTGTGGTTCACACTTTTAGTCTTTTCATATGACGATATCTAATTCATATTAACTCAATTTTACACTCTTTATCTCGTTGGGGAGCAATCTATTCCAAGGAGACCAATAAAAACCCCCAGATGATTACCAACCACCCAAAAGAAATAACATATTAGTATTTTAAAAAATTACAAAGTTTGCAAACAACCATTGTTTTTTTTTTTTTTTTTTAAAAATCTTAAAATATAAGGCAAAGCACTACCGGCCCCACTTGTTTTTTTTTACTACACATTCGAATGAGAGTTAAATAAAAAAAGCGAAGTACTGAACATATCTAGCTGGGCCCCATCCTATCGTGAAGTATATGTGAACAAGATGTGAATTATGTAGTTTTCTTAGCAATTATGTGACGTGGCTCAAGCATGTAACACCAACACATAAATACCAAAACAAATATAAAGCATAGTAATTATTGTGACAGAAGAATGAAAGAGAAAAAAGAAATCTTACACGCCTGTTTTCGCGTGCGAGTTCCAACGCTTTCTCTAGTCTTGGGACAATCTCATATATGTTTGGGCGTTGCGATAAATCGTCATTCAAGCAGTCATATGCTATCTCCGCGAACATGCCAAATGATTGCGAGTCGATTTGTTTCCATAGATCCCTACCACACAACAGCTCAAACAATACTATCCCAAAGGAGTACATATCCGTCTTGTGGTTCACACTTTTAGTCTTTTCATATGTCGGGTCTGTACACCCATTCCTACTCCATACTTTACTAGTATGGAAAGAATGATGCCTTTGAGATGCTTCAATTTTCATTGACGTTTCAAAATCCGATAACTTGGGCTCGAAGTTATCATTTAATAAAACTGAGATACTACTGATTTCTCGATGTATTACGCTAAAATCGCGTGGCTCGTCATAATGAATGTAGCTCAACGCATGCGCAAGACCGACCGATATCTTTAATCTTTGCACCCATGTCAACAACATAGCATTACTTAGATGGTTGCTGAGACTTCCCCTTATCTCATGCCTGGTTATGATGATCTTTTCACCATTTTCATCACAAAAGCCAAGTAATGAAACCAGATTTTGGTGCTTGAGACTTGAATGCATCGAAACCTCAGTCCAAAACATTTCATCTCTATCCTTATTATATTTCCGAGCAGTGATTTTAATCAACTCATCGGACCATGAGAGCTCTCCCCGGTATCTCTTTTCGTATCCACTGCTGCCGATAACATTTTTGTCATCAAAGTTGTCGGTCGCTGATAGTATACTTTGAAGGGGGAGTTTTAAGTGAGCAAGGTTGTCCATGCGCGAAGACATAATCTGTTTATAAAAAAAAAGGTGAGTTAGAAATATAATTACAAAAGTTGTTGGTACGTATTTATGCATATATAGGCGGCTTACACGGAGCAACCATCCTCTTTTCTTGAATTAATCATTGTGTATAGTTTGCAGGTCCATTATTATTGTTACGTACAGATTTTATTTATTTATTTTTGGAAATCGACAACAACCGTCGATGAATATTTATAATTTATATATTAAACGGTAAAATTCTCACTAATGTTTGGTTTTATTTGATGTTTTGAATAACTTATCAAATTTCCAAGTTAAGTCCGACTCGTTAAAGCGCATTATATGTTTTGCATTTTTAACTCTTTCCTCAGCCAAAGTTTTTTATTTGATAGAAAAATAAAAAGGCCGTTTTTGTTTAGCCAAAAAATACTTAGGCCCATAAAATCAGCCCAAGTATGTCCTTACTTTCTTTTTCTTTTGTGTTTCACATTGTTTGGCCAAAAAATCTGGTGTCCTAATTCATCTTATATTTAACATAAGATGGGACTTACCTTTGCCAAAAGCAATGTTTTCATGCAAAATAAGAGACTTGCTTTTGTTTTTTTAAGCGTATAAAAGGCCGTTTTTATTATGCCATTTTGAAGTAAATTGATTACTTTATTTTCGATATATACTGATAACTAAAAGTTGTGCTTGCATAGAATAAAACACAGTTTGAAACCACATTAACTATACGCACTCTCAATTTTCAAACACCCTTAGCATAGTTTGTTCAAACCCCCCGCGCTCTTTAAACTTCTTATTATAATAGACAGATGGAAAAGAAAACCCGTGTTACCGCATTATGATGTTCCAGTTGAAGTTCCAATGCTTTCTCGAGGCTCGTGACAATCTCGTCAATATTTGGACGTTTCGATCGTTCTTCATTCAAGCAGTCATATGCTATTTCTTTGAAAATGTTGAATGATTGCAGATCCATTTGTTTCCATAGATCCCAATCAATCATTTCATTTAGTTTCTTCTCTCTATAATGGCTAACAGCCACCAAAGCCAAGTACTTATTATCGTGGTCGTCGTCGATTACTGCTTTCCTACTACACAGTAGTTCAAACATTACTATCCCAAAGGAGTAAGTATCTGACTTGTGGTGTGCACATTTGGTCTCTAAATATGTTGGGTCAGTATACCCTAGTCTGTTCGAAACTTTACCAGTATCGAAAGAAAGGTGCCTTTGAGATTTTGTAATCTTCATGGAAAGTCTAAATTCATTTAACTTGGGTTCCCAGTTATCATTTAATAGAACCGTCTCACTGTCGATGTTCCGGTGTATCACGCTAAAATCACGCTGCTCGTCATAATGAATGTAACTCAATGCATGCGCAAGACCATGACATATCTCCAATCTTCGCACCCATGTCAACAGCTTCGAGTCAGTTAGATAGTTTACAAGACTTCCCTTGGTCTCATGCTTGTAAATGATGACCTTCTCATCATTCTCATCACAAAACCCAACAAGAGAAACCAGATTTTTATGCTTGAGAGTAGAAAGCATGAAAATCTCCATCCAAAACTGTTGTTCTTTTTCATCCCATTCTTTACTCCACCTCTGAGCAGTGATATGAATCAACTCACCAGACCACATGAGCTGTCCCTTGTAACGATATCCAAAATCAGATTCTCTGATGGAAATGTTATGAGCAAAATTGTCGGTGGCGGATATTATATCATTAAGGGGGAGTTTTAAGTGAGCAAGGTGGTGGTAATTGGGTGAAGACATTATATTTCTGACTATCAGGTAACTGCGTGGCTTAAAAGGGTGTTTGGGTTACGGAAGGATGTGAAGGAAGAAAGATGATATATTCAATAAATACCAAAAGATAGTAATGGTGATTGAATTTGTGTGGAGTACGTGTTAGATGAGTTTGAGATAGAATGAGGATAGGAAATACGTGTATCAAAGAGAGACAGAGAAAAAGTGGTCGCCACTAATTATCAAAATTTTAGGAGTTAAGTACATTTTTGGTCCTTGTGGTTTGGTGCGTTTTCACTTTTGGTCTAAAATTTAAAAAAGTTTGGTTTTGGTTCAAATCATAGTTTCGTTCCACTTTTAGTCCAATTCCGTAAATTTGGACTAAAAGTGAAACGAAACTATGTCTTTTGGACCAACAGTGTAACGAAACTATGTCTTTTGGACTAAAAGTGGAATGCAACTATGTCTTTTGGACCAAAACCAAACATTTTTTGAATTTTGGACCAAAAGTGAAAAACGCACCAAACCACAAGGACCAAAAATGTACTTAACTCAAATTTTAGTGCACTTGTGGCTGTGACCTGTCCACAAAGATAACATCTTTTACCTAGTAAAGGAAAACGAAAAGTGGAGACTTTCGTATTTCAAAAAAAAAATGTTTCCTTATTAGGTATGCTCCACTATAATTTTTTATTATTTTTGAATATATGTTTAATTAAAAAGCTTAAATACTTCCAAAATTGGCATTATTTTGGTGCAGAAATCTGATGAAGAAAAAAACACATAAACATATATGTGTCAAATTTATAAAAACAAAAACTTAAAAAAAAGAGTACGCAATTAATAAAACTTTAGTGGTTTAATTATAAATAAATTATACAGAGTTAAGTGTAAATTTATAAATTTACAAATTTTATTATAACTTAAAAAAACAAATAACCCCTTAAACTTTTATATAACTTATAAAACAGTAAAAATAAAATTTGTATATATATATATAAAAACATAATGTACAAGCCCCGTGCGTGCACAGGAATTAAAACTAGTAAATAAATAAAAAAGTGTTAATTGATGAGATTATTTTGATTTTGGGTCTCTTTTGGCACCGGCAATTGTCCACCCACAAAGAATACCAACAAAAGTGAATACAATCCAAGGCTCGAACCATTGACCTCTTATACTGAAAATCTCTCCAGTGGGCTTCAGAGATGAGCACCAACTGAGCCAAATGTACAAATATAACTAAAATAACTGTTACTCTGTAATTATAATTTGAAATCATAACCATAATTTGTGATTTGTAAATACCATGGATACTTATCAAAATATTACTTCACATATCCCAAATTGAGTTCATCATTATCCGTAAAATTTAACTTTGTTACTTTGACAAATAGGTATCATATATCATCATCGACTCTAAAACGATTTGTTATGTGTTTGGTTTAGGCTTTTAGTTGTCTGAACTTGGAGCAAGGGTCGGTTTTAGGAAAGTAATATACATTTTTATGAGGGAGTAATAGATTCCACTACTTTATCTTTTATAATAGTAAGGATTTTCATTATTGATGTCAAATTACGGGTATGAGGTGAGATCTTTATAAATCATCATCTATACAAAGAACAAAGGAACCAATCTCATCCATTAATTTCATCTCTGTCCAATGGCTATCATCAAATCTTCCAACCATATATAAACCCAAAAAAATACCTCATACCCCTCATTTAATTATTTTCTTCCCTCTCTTAAAAAACACACACACTCCCGTACCTACACACCCTCTCCACCGGAAAAACAACAACCTCGTTGGAAACCAAACGAACCTCGCCGAAAACACCACAAACCATCACCGGAAACATAATAACCACCGATGCTTCATTCTAGGACTGTAAATCAGCCGGAAACACAACAACCTCGCCGGAAACACCACAAACCTCGCCGAAAAACCGTAACAACCATCGCTGTTTCATTTTAGGAGTGTGCAAAATCAAAGTAAATCATCTTAAATCATCATAAATCACCCCATCTCATTCTAAAAAAACCAAAAATCACACAATCTCTGTTAAAAATGGTTGAAAATGAGTTAGATGATGTTACGGAAGTAGTTAAAGAAATCGATCTGAACAAGCAGGTTTTTGAAGACGATAATGAGTATGAATCAGATACAAAAGATGTTTTACCACAAGTTGTAGATCAATCGCAAAAGATACACTTTCCTTATTTAATATGTGTTAACCTACTTGCCATAACTTGATCTATCTGTAGCGCACTCGTAGCTAAATTGGTTAGCTAAATTAATAAATCCCAACAGTGGCATCATGAGTCAACTCGTTTTGGCATTTAGGGTTACACGCTTAAAAATTGAATTTTACGCCTTGTTACACACCTAAATTTGATTTTTATTATTATGCTGCGATTATTTTCTTATTATTGTTTATTGTTAAATATGGTAAGATATGCAAATTCCTTACCTAAATTAATAAAGAAAATTGCTAGATTTGCAAGTTATTGATTAAAAGTTAACAGAGAATTAAAAGAGGGATATAATTAATTGTTAATTTAGCTATATTTTTAATTTGTTCATTTAGGATTTTAAAATCTTCCTAATTATTTCAAAGATCTTGTAAATATTTTATTTTTGGAAACTAAATATATTCATTATTCTTATGAAAACTAGATCTTTTAAATTGCTAGTTTGATTTGTTTCCTGAATTCCGGCTATAACACCTACTCAATCACATTAATTTATGATGAATGGGGCGATCTAGGCACTTGATGAAAACCTAGTGAGGGTCTTATGGTTCTCCAATTTGGGAAGACTCGTAGAGAACTCGGATTATTACTTGTTACTCGTTTTATTATAATGTTATCTTGTTTATTATGTTCCTACATGCTTATTTGTTTACTAGTTTACATGATTACATGCCTAAACAAATGGAATACGGACTAATAACAATAATGTAAAATGACATTAAACCGGTCTTTAATTCTGTTTCATGAATTTAAAAACTGGACGCTATGCCTCAGGGGATGTAAGCTCATCACTGAACAAATATAAGAGAAGTTTAGGGCGAGTGGTCAACATTCCTAAAGATCTCAGGTTTTTAATACGCTTCGCACTGAGTGATTCTCGACTTCTTTGATGCGTTCGTGGTGTTTACGTGAACTATGGCATGTCCACTACAGCTGTCATTATAAAGTTTGTAAAATTAGTGCTTATAAAAGTTGTTTGCATGCGATTCTTTTGTTACTCGCATTTTATCACTATATGTGGATAACCTATCAGTTAAAATTTTAAGGTCTATGCCAGCAACTGGAAACGTGTGCATTTGGCTTGGCCTCTTTATCAGACCTTAGGGTCATTTCAAACCCATGGCGAATTTTGCTCACTAGTCAGACCTCTGGCGATTTTTGCATGTTCTTGCTTGGTCGACTTAATTCGAGTATGCTTGGTCAGACCTTAGACCCGAGGCATAAGATGAGAACTAAACATGCTCTTGACATTATTAAAAAAAATAAAAAATACTTCTCGATAATGTATTGACCGGTGCTTATACAGTCTAAGAGTTGCTTTTTTTATGCAATTAACGATTGTCGCTTACCACTTGCCAGACCTCTGGTAATAAGTGGGAGGTCAAGTTGGATCTTAGTCTTAATTAGTAATTAATTGGGTAGTTAATTCTATTAAGAATTTAATTATCGAAGATACTAAAATTGAACTTTCTATGTTCTGATTAATTATGTTACTGCAACATAATTCGTAAACAAAAGTTTGTTTTTCTTAGAAAAGACAAACATAGTCTCTTTTTCTGGTAAGAAAAGTGAGACTTACTCCTATCTTTTCTCCTTAGTTGACAAAACTAAGATAGGGTTATTGTTAGCCTCAAAATATTGAGTCGAACAAGGAAGCTCGGTCACTCAACGAGGAAGCTTCAGTCTTTATTTAATATATGTTGTAATAGGCTAGTTACGGGTATCGGGCTCGTTGTTTAATCTAATATTGTATACGTTGTGGACTAAGCTTCCTCTGTTGCACGAAACAACACTTTTCCTGTATAAAACATAAACATAATATTGTAAGTCTACATGCGTCACCCATGGTGTGTCGTCCTAGTAAATGGTTAAACCTGTTTTTGATTTGATATCAATATGACCATCTCGTTTGCTCTTTCAAATGTCTTTTCCCAATGTTCCTCGATGCCCTATCCATTCTTATAACGACCAGACACGTTGACAACTATTGGGATATCATGATGCGAAGATGCATATAAGACCACTGCATTCCCACCTACAAAATAAGAAAATATTAGCTTTAGATCTACCTTATCAGCTCTAAAACTTAAAAATATGTATCTATTTCAAGTAAATCAACAATATTATTGAGTTTCTTTAAACTAGATGTCAAAAACATGGTGCTTATTAAACTTTCCAGTAGTTCAAACTAGCTTTAAAATAGTGTACTTTACTTTGTCCAAGATTCGTACGTATTATAACTCGATTTTGCAGTGAAGTGTTGGATCACTGTGTGATATTATATCAAAAGTGATTTATAATAATTCCTTTTTCTATTACATAACATGTCTACTAATCGTAACTGGCAAGTACCAAATAAAATCAAGCTTTTCTTGAAACTAGCGTCCATCATTATGATAACTTTTTAAAAGATTTATATTTTGTGTAAATCCTCTCACATAATCAAATTAAAAAAAAAAACTAGTACGTAAAGGGGTCAAATATTGGTTCCCCTTTTTAATTTTTTCTGCATATTTTTACTTAAAGATGTAGTATTATTTGGTTTATGGCATTTGCATGAAATTGAGTGTATTAGTTCTATTGGTGTTTATACAATTTATTTTAGTTATTTAATAGCTTTTTTATACTTTTTTATCTAAATAAAATGCTTTTTGTTAATTTTTTTGATAAAATTAGTAATATATTCAAAACGTGATTTATAATAACTTCCTTTTCTGAGTAATGTTTTTATCTAAAGATTTAAAATTTTATTTCATTAAAAAAATCTGATGAATGTGGTTCATTATGTACACTTTCTCACTTAAGTGTTTATATACTTTTTGAGTTTTCATGTTTCAAAATCAAAAATATCAAGATGACCGTTTCTCTCTATATATAATGGATTTAGAATATGAAAATCTTAAGATCTTTTTCAAAAAGCTATCTATCAATCTGATCTCAACGATATCACACGATATAAAAACGATATGTTTAGAACATAATCTATAATAGCAGTAAGATACAATCGGTACATTGCAAAAGGTATTGATACATCTTCGAATGGTATAATTAATGTTAGGTACTTCAACGTTACGTCATTTGAGAAAAATGAAATATCGACACCATTTGCATAAATAATTTCTCTATAAATACACTTACTGTGTTTGGGTTTTCATTTTTACATACAACATTCTCTATATACACTACAATTTTTATAAACATTCATATATATCGTCATAAAGATACGATGAAATGTTTATAGATAACGGCGTAGAGTGGTGAAAGTCTGGCGACATACATAAACATGTTAATTTGAACCTCAAATAAACAAAATTGTCACTTAAACCCAAAAATGTTTTGTTAATGGCGTAGAGTGAGGAAGACCTTTCATTTAAAACACAAAATTGAGGGGGTGCTTGGTTGAAGGTTATAGGGTATAAGTAATTGGAAAGAAAATGAAAAATGATGGTTGGTTTAACATAATATAATCAATGAATACCCCAAACTGGCTCATACTCCATTACTCAACATTTTGGGGGTATTGAAAATGTACCCACGTTCTTTTCTTTTGTTCTCAAACTGTCACTAGTCGTAATTAACTATTTTTTTCCTTTTTCGTTTCATTTTCTTTTTTCAATTTCATTGCATCTCGTATACGATGAGTACAAAGATTCAATTTGTTTGTTTGTCAAATTCCTTCTTAATTTCAGAATACTTTTTTGAAAGATTTCTCTTTTCCAGTAATGTTGGTGATCATTTATATAGATGAAGTCATCTGCCTTTTTTTTATGTGTTCACAAACATTTGAAGGAACTTTGTGAAAACCGAATCAATTTACTTATGATATTAGATTATATTCTAACTACGAACTGGATGCATCATATGAAATTATGAGTGCATAACACATATTTTTTTTGTTAAAAAATATAGTTACATAAATAAAGAAGTCTAACAAGAACTATATTTTAAATAACTAACAATGGTATTATTTTTAGACCAACCAGGCATCACTAATGCAATCATAATACTCATTAGTATTCTTTGCATTCTTTTAGTCTTTCCCTTTCCTATTCCTTAATATGAACCAAGCATGCCCTGACTTGCAAAGCGCGTGAGGAATGCTTTTGTATGTTTTTCGTGTGAAAAAAAATACAAGTAATGGAAATGAAAGGTCCAATACTTAAAAAGAATACGAAAATGTCACGTGCATGGCACACGCGATAAAGAGAGTGTATGAAACATCATAGGGATATAGATAGGTCAAATCTTTTACTTAGTAAAGGAAAACGAAAAGTGAAGACTTTTTCATTTAAAAAAAAGAATATTTCCTTATTAGGTATGATGCTTCAAAATTTTTATTATTTTTGAATATATGTTTAATTAAAAAGCTTAAGTACTTCCAAAATTGACATTATTTTGGTGGAAAAATCTGATAAAGAAAAAAAACACTTAAAAATATATGTGTCAAATTTATAAAAACAAAAACTTGAAAAAAAGGAGGTAATTAATAAAACTTTAGTGGTTTAATTTTAAATATAAATTGTATAGAGTTAAGTGTAAATTTATAAATTTACAAATTTTATTATGACTTAAAAAAACAAATAACCCCTTAAACTTTCATAACTTATAAAACAGAAAAAATAAAATTATAAATATATTTAAAAAACATAATGTACAATCCCCGTGCATGCACATGGATTAAAACTAGTTAAAACAACTATAGTAATAAATTATCGTTGGGTAATCAACATGTCAAATCTGTAGTGTTCAACGATACACGCGCTTGCCAAAGATACTTAGGGTGTGTTTAGTTAGGGAAAAATATTTCATTTTTCCATGAAAATTTTCATTTGAAAATAGAAAAACTGAAAACTTGTTTAGTTGCATTTTTTTCCAATATTTTTCAAAACACAAAAAATTCTCATTTTCTAAATTTATATGGAAAAATAGAAAACCACAATTTACTATTCTCCATTTCTTTTTTCCCTGCAAAATAAAACGTAAATATAACTCAAACCAAATAAAACGTGAGTACCAATATTCTAACCCTATCTAGAGGTGGCAAATGGCTTTGACAAATAGGTATCATATATCATCATCTACTCCAAAACGATTTGTTATGTGCTTGGTTTAGGCTTAGTTGTCTGAACTTGGAGCAAGGGTCGGTTTTAGGAAAGTAATATACATTTTTATGAGGGGGTAATAGATTCTACTACTTTATCTTTTATAATAGTAAGGATTTTCATTATTTATGTCAAATTACGGGTATGAGGTGAGATCCTTATAAATCATTATCTATACAAAGTACAAAAGAACCAATCTCATCCATTAATTTCATCTCTGTCCAATGGCTATCATCAAATCTTCCAACCATATATAAACCCAAAAAAATACCTCATACCCCTCATTTAATTATTTTCTTCCCTCTCTTAAAAAACACACACACTCCCGTACCTACACACCCTCTCCACCGGAAAAACAACAACCTCGTTGGAAACCAAACGAACCTCGCCGAAAACACCACAAACCATCACCGGAAACATAATAACCACCGATGCTTCATTCTAGGACTGTAAATCAGCCGGAAACACAACAACCTCGCCGGAAACACCACAAACCTCGCCGAAAAACCGTAACAACCATCGCTGTTTCATTTTAGGAGTGTGCAAAATCAAAGTAAATCATCTTAAATCATCATAAATCACCCCATCTCATTCTAAAAAAACCAAAAATCACACAATCTCTGTTAAAAATGGTTGAAAATGAGTTAGATGATGTTATGGAAGTAGTTAAAGAAATCGATCTGAACAAGCAGGTTTTTGAAGACGATAATGAGTATGAATCAGATACAAAAGATGTTTTACCACAAGTTGTAGATCAAAATGTTGTCATAAAAGAAGTTATAGTCTACTCTAAAAGTTTTTTGTTATGAATAAATGTAAATCACATGTGATTTGTCCTTGTAGTTGTAAATAATAATATATTGATATACAAAGGACAAATCGCATGTGATTTTAGAGTTGTATTGTTCTGTGATTAAAAAATCACAATCACATGTTATTCAATTATACAACAGGTGATTCTTTTAAAATCACATGTGATTTTGTGTGTTGTAACGTTTTGTTTTAAGCAATAAATCACATGTGATTTTTTCTTTTGGTTGTTATAGATTGAACCAAAATAGCATAGGTTTTAATTTATGAATGAATGAATCACATGTAATTGGTGGTTATGATGTCATGAATCTCATGTGATTCTGTTTTTTGATATACAGATTGTATGAAAACTTCAAGAGCAACTTTATACGAGCATAATGATTCACCTGGTATAATATATTGGGAGCCTCATGTACAAGGAATTCCTATACCAGTTGAGGGGACTTACTTTGATACATTAGATGAAGCTATAGATATGTATATAAAATACGCTGAAATAGGACGTTTCGAAGTTAAAAAATCAGCACAAAGGTTAACAAAATCAGGAGTCGTAAAACACAAGTACTTCATGCGTAACATAGAAGGTGTTCCAAAAGGTATTAATGTCGAAACTCTGGATCCTGAATATAGTGAGAAACAAAAAAGAAACACTACTCATCATATAACGGGTTGCAAAGCTCGTATAAAGTTAGTTTTGGATATTGTTTCTGGAAGATACAAGTTAGATTAATTTTACCCCAAATACAATCACATGCTTATCCCAAAAGAGTACAAACTCTTTACAAAGAAACAAAGAAAAATGACTCAAGCAGAAAAAAATATTTGTTGTCAAAGCTGCAGCAAATAAAATTGGTGCAAAACCTGCACACAACTTATTAAGTAGCATAAAAGGTAAGTATGAATATGTTCATGGGAATACTGATGATTAAGAATCATCAGAGGGACGTTAATGTCTTCATAGGTGAAAGTGGCGCACAAATTCTTATAAACAAAATGGAAAATAGAAAAATGTATGTGCCGAACTTTACATTTCGGTATAAGGTAGAAAACAGTGAGTTGGTTGCAATGTTTTGGGCTGATGAAGTTGCAAAATGCAAATACAAAGAGTTTGGAGACATAGTATCTTTTGATACAACTTTCAATAGCAACAAGTAAGTGATTCACTGTGATTCTATATAATTAGTCTTATTATAGGATAATCACATGTGATTTTGTAAAAAGTCACATGCGATTCCATTTGAATCACATGTGATTCCATTTCAATCACATGTGATTCTTCTGTACTCACAAGTAAATACAAAATAATTTTTATATATGTACAACATGAAGTTTTTACCATTCATTGGCATCAATAATCCTAGAAAATGTGTCACACTTGGTTCGGGAATGCTTTTCCATGAAGATACAAAATCATACACGTGGCTGCTATAGGCATTCATGACCGCTTTCTTAAAAGAACCAACCATGATTGTGACAGATCAAGATGGATCCATGAAGAGAGCTATCGAAGTTGTTTTTACTAAAGCTAAACATAGACTTTGCATGTGGCATATATGCAAAAAATTCCATCAAAGGTATATTTATTCACATAACTATTTTACATGAATCTCATGTGATTAAGTTTTAAATCACTGATGATTCATCTTTGTATCTCTTGTGATCCTTTCAGAAATAAACTAATTACACTCTTTTATTTAAAACAAATTTGTAAGGAAATATACGATGAAACAGATTTCAAAGACCGTTTCGATAAGATCGTTTAGAATATGTTCATTGAACCATTGAAGTTTGAAGAGAAATGGGCAAAATTGATTGAAGATTTTGGTTTGCAAAATCACAAATGGATGTCAAAGATGTTTAATCTTCGAGAAATTTGGATTCCAGCTTATTTTCTTGAGTCTGCATTATTTGGATTGATGAGGACCACTTCAAGGTCTGAAAGTGAAAACTCGTTCTTTAAAAGTTTCACAAGCCCAGGAGCAACCCTTATTAGTTTCATGATGTTATATGAATCAGCAATGGAAAGGCAATGGTATAGGCAAGAGGAATTAGACTTCAAAACAATTGATGCAGCTCCAAAGAGTAAAACAAAGTTGGAAATTGAATATCATGCAACACGAGTATATACTAGGATGATATTTTGCTTGTTCAAAAGGAAATAATTAAAGGTTGTTGGTCTTGTACGATACAAGATTTAAAAATAAATGAAGGTTGTGAGACTTTCATAGTTAAAGACAAGGCGGTGAATAAATAGAACACTTAATGCCAAAAGGGAAAAGAACAAGAGAAGGAAACTGAACAGTGGCAGAAATAGTGATAGACTATAAGGTAAGTCTTTATTCCTTTGTAATAACCTTTTACATGAATCACATGTGATTCTCCTTCAATCGCATGTGATTCCTCTAAAAATAAAATGTGATTCCTCTAAAAAAAATCTAAAAAATCAAACAACCAAAAATTTGGGGGTTGGGATCGTTTCTAAATCCCATGTATTGTTTGAGATAAATCACATGAATCACATCAAGTGTCTATATCATTGATCAAATAAAATTTCTTTAATTATTGTTATGTATGAAAAGGGTTAATCGAATTATGAGAGATGGGTCGGTTGTATGTTCTTGTAGACATTTTCTCCGATATGGTTGTCTACGTCGACACATTTCTGTATGTTCAAGAATCATGATATTAATGTTATTCCAAAGCAATACATTTTGAGGCGCTGGACAAGGGACATAATACCACTTGACCTGAGAAGACAAAGAAACAGATATGGGGGAAAATGTAACAATTGAAAGACTTACAAATGAAGCAAATTTCTTGGTAGACGATTGTTTATTCTTGTTGAGCAAAGATGAAGGAAAGATGGGCGCTTTCGTAGAAAAGTTGAAAATACTCATGGATGAAGTGAAAGCTAATGTGCTGAATCCCCCTTCAAGAAATACAGGAGATGTGATTGGTGGTATTTTTTCAATATCAAAACCTAATCAAATTGTTGTACAAAATCCAACAAAGGCTGTAAACAAAGGAGAACATTTGAAAAAAGGAGAACGTTTAAAGAGTGAAAGAGAAAAAGCACTTAAAGTTAGAGCGAAAACAATGAAGGTTTGTGCCTACTGTAAAGAGAAGACAAACGAACATACCAAAACAACTTGTCCACATAATCCAAAGGCAAGGAAAAAGAGGAAGACGACACTAATTATTGATGTTTGAACACTTTTTAGTTACTTGAATATTTAAATATTTGTTATTTACTTCAATTCTATGTTTACTTGAATATTTGTTACTTATAAAGAACATCTGATTTATTTAAATAGAAATATATTTGTTAGTTATAAAAATCAATTGTAATTCCTCTAATCAAAACTTGAAAAATAACAAACATAAAAAGATAAATTTGATGTGAGTATTAAAAATCACATGTGATTCTAGTAAAAATCACTTGTGATTCTAGTTGAATCTCTTGTGATTCTTAAAAAATTACTTGTGATTCAATATCATTCCCTTGTGATTTTTTCAAAATCATATGCAATAACTAAAAAAGAAACAACATAAAAGGATAGATTCCAAAAAGAAACTAAACTGACATTACTATTTTTATTAGTTACTATGTCCAAGCATTTAATGAGGCAAAACTTGGTGAGGAACGATTCTTGAAGCAAAAGGCCAAAGTGGAGTGGCTTGATGCGGGTGATTCTAACTCGGCTTACTTTCATAAGTCTATTAAGAGTCGAAACCAACGTAGTAGAATTGAGCTGATCTTAAATACAAATAATGAGGAGGTGACAGGTAATTCAGTTTCGGATGTCTTTGTATGTCATTATGAGCATTTATTAGGTACATCTATGGATTGCAACAATCTAAATGTGGAGGATCTCTTTTCCAAGACGATATCGGTGGATACGGCAGCCAACATGGTGCGTGATGTTACTAATGATGAAATTAAAGCGGCCATGTTTGATATTGGTGATGACAAATCCCCGGGTCCAGATGGGTATACTTTCGTCTTCTTTAAAAAGGGATGGAGTATAGTCAACCAAGATGTTTGTAATGCGGTACGTGATTTTTTTTCTAATGGTTTTCTTCTAAAGGAGATCAACCATACCTTTGTCGCTCTTATTCCAAATGTTTGTACCCCTCTTAGAGTGAATGACTATCGTCCCATATCGTGTTCCAATGTTATTTATAAATGTATTAGTAAAATCATTACCAATCGTATCATTGATCGGATTAAGGAGGTGGTTAGTGATAACCAATCTGCCTTTATTCTGGGTAGGCATATCTCGAATAATATCCTTATCACTCAGGAGCTTGTGCATAATTATCATAGGAAAAGAGGCCCTCCTCGGTGTGCTTACAAGATTGACATACAAAAAGTGTATGATACGGTAGATTGGAACTTCTTGGAAAATATTCTTATTCGATTTGGTTTTCAAACGATATGGTGAAATGGATTATGGCATGTGTGTCACACCCCGCCAAGTGGAAACACGAGGCGTAACGAGAATGGATATCATCACAACACAATGGTGTCGCCATAGAGAAAACTACATGAACAAAACTAAACATAAGGGACACAAAGTGTCATGAAAATACCCAAACAAACATAAAAGATATCCGGTGTCTTGTATTGAAGTAAAAGGGGTTCACATCAATACCAAGACATGCAATACAACCAAATCAAATCTAAGCAGATCAACTAACAAACATCCAATATTCAATCATACAAGAAATAAGCTAGGAGATTAAACTCCGCATGCAGCCTAAGGTCTCTCTAGCCACTTCTCACATTCCTATGATCTTCCCTATGCTCACCTGAAAATGATGCTTAAAAACGTCAACACAAAGGTTGGTGAGAGTCATAGGTTTTACGACACCAATACAAGATTTAAATCAATTACTGTGATTAATAAAACAAAACATGACAGGACAGTTAAGCTAGCAATTATACAGGCCAACATGCAAATGCATAAACAACCATAACTAGGACGAAACATGTCCCCCGATCCAACGCATATCTCACCAAAAACGGGTAGGAACGTTACCCCTGATCCAACAACTCATAACACTGGGTAGGAATGTTACCCTTGATCCCAAATATGTCACTTACGCACCTAAAAGTCTACCAGCTAGAACTTATACTTAGGACCAACACAACATTGAGTATTATTTCAACCCTCTAATTAGATTTAAATAGGTAGAACCACTACCCTATAATCGAAATCACACAGAATTGAGTCAGTTGGGAATAAAATGTTCCAAGGTATTCCCACGGCTAGTTATGTTCATTCCCAATGCTAGAGTATTTTCCCACTGCTAGTGTTATGTATTCCCACTGCTAGAGAAAGGTTTCCAATGCTGAAGGTTTTCCACTGCTGTCTTAAGGATAAGGATTACACAAAGTCAAATACGCGGTTATTGTTATATTTAGAATATATTCTGTGTATATCTCTTGTTTTTAGAAGATATGGTTAGGACTTATCTTGTACAGGGCTCCTTGTGCTATAAAAGGAGTCCTTAGGTTTGTGTTAAGATATACATCTTCAATATCCATCTTCAATATACATCTTCAATATACATTCTCTAATAGCTTTAAGTTTGTGTAAACCCTAGTACTGGTTGAGTACTCATATTATTACATCAATAATATTAAAGCTTTTTGTGTAACTCACTGTTCTAGGGTCACCCGCAACTATTCCCATCATTAACCAATTCGTTTACATACTTTTTCAAAGTTTCACAATTTACCCAAAAGCGCAGAATTTTAGTATTACTTTACCATTTTCTAAACCTTACCTACTGACCTTTATAAATTCTCAAAAAAAATCACACATTAACTTTCATGTGTTTACTATCTTCGTGATTTTTTTACTTATTTATTTCCACTCTTATGTGCCCAAAATAAAATCAAACTTTCAACTACTCAGATTCGGATCTGCTCGAACACTAAAAGCTTATTAACCAGACTTAGACACCAATTCAGAAGCTCTAATCCGGGGAAAAGTTAATAGACACATGGAACTTGACTCCAGTAGCTTGGATAACCTTAATTCAAATTTTAAGTATGGGTTTTACACCTCGAAATCTGACCTAAATCTGACCCAGAAAGTCAGCTTTGACAACTTTTCTTGCACGGACTAATTGACTAACTTTCCAAACTTGAAATTGTTCGAGGCCAGACAATATGAAAACTAGACTCTCTAAGCTACAACCTAGGCTCAAGAATCATATCAATTCATGCCTTTATCATCTAGATATCATCAAAACAACACAACCCTAAATTCTGCCAAACCCTAATTCAAGTTTTAACGCGACTTATAAACCTAATAATAACCATAAAGCTTCTAAATAAACCTTTAATCTTATAACATTGTTTCATTATATCATTAATGATGATGTTATGAAACATAATTATCATTCATAATTAATTATTAATGATTTAATATCAACTAATTAACAAAAGCTTAAATTAATACATACCTAAACCATGATTCTTGAACAAACATTCACCTAGCTGCAAAAATAAATTTTCTCTCTTCTTGGAACCCTGAATTCGACTATCCGATCAAACTCATAGGAGGGAAGGGAAATTGCGTTTGTAGGGTTAGCGTAGTATGATTATATATATTATATTGACTAGATATCTCTAATTAGAGTGTAGTTAATTGGACTTTATTCCTTTTTTTCTTTTTCTCTCTAGTCGGCCAAATATATATAGTATTTATATTATATATATTATTATATATATATATATATATATATATATATATATATAGAGATAAATATATTAGTTTATATATATTATATATAATTTTTCTTCTTTTATTTATTAATTATATAATTACCATCATTACCTTAATTTTTCTACAAAAACCTTTGCCAATTTGGTAAACTTTTTACGCAAAAACTTCCTACTAAACTTTCTAATTATAATTTTTATTTCACGGAAACATAACTTTCTATTTTTAGGAAGTCCATTTAAAAATTCTTATATTTACAACTCTTTTGCCTTCTCATAGGTCTATTTTTCCACATTAATCCTAGCTTTGGACATCCACATTTTAAACCAAAACAACTCACTCAAAATGCCACTCATTTCCATTATCACTATAAGTGATCAAAAATGGAAGTTCTCAACATAAACCTCAAATCTCATCATCATTGAGATGAATACTCAACTCAAAATGATTAACAACCACACAAACATGTTAATAGATCACAATAATGCACACACAAAATAATTAGCAATCTCTAACGGACTTGACTAAATCTGCTCAAATCACGAGTGTCACAGGGGGGGTATCTCCTCTTTAGGAAATCTCGTCCCGAGATTTAAATTGTCGTTCATCAGCGTAACGATCAACAAAACAATGGAGAGGTACTTAGACTTCATAAATTCTTTCATGCTCTAAGGTGAATCGGGGACCCACTTTAGAATTGACAACAAAATTTACACGATATTTACAGCTAATAACATTTGCTTGCCCACATAAGGGTACGAATAGCAACATAATAACTCCAGCGAAAAGACCCATCAACGACATGAACCTACCCCTCTGTCGAGGAAACCTCGTTATTAAAAGCCTTAAGTTGTTGTAAAAGTCATTCACAACCAGCCTCGCAATCATCTAAACAAGAACGGTCTTGAAAACCAAGTTAGAATTGTTACAAAGGCTTAATGTTTTTTTAGAATAGGCTTCGACTTATGATTTATTCAATTTATAACTTTAAACCAAAACCACAATAAAAAATTTAATGGTGTATAAGAGTCTATCAGTAACCTTACGTTCCCATCTTCACTAATACTTTCCAAACGATTCCTTTCTCAACGATACTAGTGTGGATATCAGTTTACTTGAAGTCCTAAATGGACTCGCCTAGAGCCCAACCGGACCTTAACTAACACTATCTTGCTACATTCCAACCTCTTAACTTGACGGTCACTAATCTCGACAGGTTCTTTTACAAAACGAAAAGTTTTGTCAACCTTGATTCATTAATGCGCATGCAGGCTTAGAATCCGCCTAAACTTCTTCAGTTTGACACGTGAAAACGTGTCATGTAACACCACTCAATTCCTCAGGCAATTCATCCGATAAGCTTCAGACGATTTCTTTCAAGAATCTCAAATGGCCCTACATATCTCGGTGCTAACTTACCCTTCTTTCCAAAATGAACCACACCTTTCCAAGGTGACACTTTTAACATCACACGATCTCCAACCTCAAACTCCAACGGTTTGCGTCTATTATCAGCATAGCTCTTTTGACGATCTCTCGCCGCTTTGAGCTTCTCTTTTATCAACATCACTTTATCAGTCGTTTCTTGAACCAACATGGGTCCAATCAAACTACTTTCTCTAATCTTTGTCCACAAAACATGCGGTCTACATTTCATTCCATACAAGGCATCAACCAAAGCATACTGAATGCTCGAATGATAGCTATTGTTGTAAGATAACTTAGCTAACGATAGCTAGACACCCCATCTACCACCATAATCGATAACACATGCCCTCATTATATCTTCCAAAGTCTGAGTCACACGTTCACTTTGTCCATCCGCTTGAGGATGCTAAACAGTACTCAAATCCAATCGCGTCTCTGACACATTCTGCAGCGTCTGCCAAAACCACGAGGTAAATTATCCATCTCGATCTGAGTTGATCGTCACCAGAATTCCATTCCTTACTATTATCTCATCAATATAAATCCTTTCCAATTTCACAACTTGAAATTTCATTGTATAGATAGAAAATGAGCTACTTGGTCTATAGTTATCGACCATCACTCCAAAACTCACATCATATACTACTTCGACATTGGAAATTTAGTGATAAAATCCATGGTGATTCTATCTCATTTTCACTCAAGTATCTCAGGCTGTTGCAGCAAGCCAAAAGTCTTTGACATTACAGCCTTCACCTCTTAAACAAATTCGACAATTTGCTAACATAGGTAGCTATATCCTTTTCTACCCATGGTACCAAATTACTATGTCTCCAAGTTTTAGTTCGTTTTTCCGCTCCTGAATGTACCAAGTACCTTGATGCATGAGCCTCATCCATTACTACCGTTCTCATCATTCCCTACTAACAGAACTCATATACGATCCATAAAGTACAAACTCTCATCCTCCTTCCTTTCCATATGTCAATCTAACCCATGAAGCCTTTTTACGAGTATGTTCTCTTGATAGAATGCCTCACTTTGGGCTGCCAATATCATTCCTCTCACTCCATACTGAATGGTCATAGCCATCGCTCGAACACGTCTAGGTTTCACTCTCATTCGATTAATCACTACATTCGATTAATCGAAGCATCACACAAAATCATTCTTCAAAGTCTAGAAAGCATCTTCTCGTTCTGCGCCCCACTCATACTTTTGATTCCTCTCAGTTAGGGAAGTATGGGGTTTAACAATCTTAGAATGTTTTGATGGATGTTAAACGTTGGTTAGGTAACCTTGCTAATCTTAAGATTAAATCATATCTCGGATGGTGTCGTGGGGGTTCTTCCAAATTCTTCACTGCATCACTCTAGTTAAACTTAAATACAACTTCTCCTTCCTCAGTAATTCCAACACTAACTTCAAATGAACTCCATGCTCCTCTTCTTAACAAATGACACTGGTGCTCCCCACGGAAAATGACTAGGTCATATAAAACCTTTGTCTTGCAACTCTTGAAGTTGTTCAGACAATTCTTGCATTTCTGAGGGTGCTAGACGATATGGAGACTTCGCGACTGGCGTCGCTCCAGGAACTAAATCTATGCGGAACTCAACTTATCATTGCGGTGGTCATCGGCAAGTCTTTCAGAACATATCAACAAAATCTCGTACGACGGAAGTATCACTCACTTTTGGTTCATCTACCTTCGTGTTCCAACGGTATTCTAACAACCTTATCCTGACATACTATCCAAACTTCCTCGTGGATAACAGTCACATTTTCCACAATCAATCAAAGCTTCCAGTTTCAATGATATAATGAACTCAAGGCTCAAAGGCTTTAGAATGCATATAGGAGATTTCCATCTATGCAAGTAGAGATGGATAAATGACATAAGAATCCTTTGAAAGAAAGGAATACGTTAGATGCACGAGTGAAACACAACGAAAAATCAAACAGGCATGCCACGGCAAAAGAACACATAAAAAATCATTACTAAAGACGGAGATTCTCTATACAATTATGACTTTACTCGAATGACCAAATTATATAATGTTTTTTCAAAAAATCATTTAAAATAAAACAAGCACTTTAAGTATAAAAATCATTTTAATAATAAATAAATTGTCTTAATTTATTTTCTTTATAAAATTCATTCTGGTTGTCATAAAAATCTAGAGATGGTTATCTATGGTGTATCTTACCTTACCCACTTGAATCACTTAAACCTGCTTTTAATACTAAATAAGCTATTCACAAAGATCATTTTATTGACGTGTTATCTCCAATACACCAAACAATACTTCCAAAGGGTTTGTATAATTTAGACATCAATTATAAAATAGGTTACTCAAGAACAAAGGACTCCATTAATACCAAAAGGATCGTAAAATACGTTACAGGACTCCAACACAATTTTTTGTTTGAAAACAAAAGAAAATACCAGTCAGGGGGGGAAAAAAAAAAAAAAAAGAAACCATATACTCAAATAAAATCAAAATGAACTCGTACAAGAAAACTCATGCAAAAGTTTACGTACCCAAAAGAAACGTAAAGTCTTATCCAAAAATACGATCGACAAAGAAAACCTAAAATCATCGATACTAACACATTGCCAACGGGTTACAAAAACCAAGGGTTATACAACCAAGGGAGTAATGATTCACACTAATATGCTAGGAACAATTAGTGCTTAAAAGACACGTTTGATACTCATACGAGTAATCAATGCAACAAAAGAACTAACAAAACGCACATATATCTGAAAAAGCAGACTCTGAACAACCACTATACATCGAGACATCAGAAAAGGATAAAATCTGGTATCCTTAATAACAAAGTACGATGAAGGGATGCATAAGCTTTAGACTTAGGAAATCCAAACAACAACCGAGCATACCAAGCTAACCTTTATAATTAGCAATACTAGGTATCCGCAAATATAGATAAGCAGGGTAACTTACTATCTTACAACTCAGCTTAAACATTGCCCTCCTATTTCGGGTAATGGAATATTCTTACCCATACCACCATCCTTATCATGAATACACATATCAATAAAAATATATATTACACTACCATCTTACAACTAAATACAAACAAATGCAATCATGGTCACAAGTCTACGTGTGTGATGCCTTTATAATTATGTTGGCCACCATAATTATAAGTGCCTCCTTTCACACATTTGTGTACTTTCTTTCATGATTACCCATATTCAATTCATATTTTCACATAGAAGTACATATACACATTGATCATTCTTAAAACTACTCAAATCTTAACACATAAAGATGGCTCATCATATAACTACTTACTTATATCAAAATTGAAAGCGTAAACGACATAAGGAACGGAAAGTCTCGCAACAACTCCCAAAATACAAAATATCCGAAAGAAATTATCACTAACAACATGATGAGGTAAAGGACGGGATAAACTTATGCTAGGCCTCGCTTGGGTTTGACTTTGCCTCCGCAAGAATCACCTGACTCCGCGGGTCCAGCCCTATTACGCGCATCCAACAAACGATCAACTATCCTATCTACTTTGGTTCCATAAGAGGGTCCTTATAACTCTTAAGTCCAGTTAGGAAAATGGTTCCCCAACGAGACTTCTTACGGGTGGGGGAAAACATAGCTAAAATACTAAGAAAGTAATACATATCATATCAAATAATGGTAGGCAAAATAACTAAAATGGCAACTTAGCAAAATACGAAATATCTAAGTTATGGGATAAAATAGAGGGGATGCATAGACAGCTATATCATTAAACATTTAAGCCCTATATGCATCTACATGAAGGACCCCTTGGTTATAGGTCTAAGGCTCACCACCTACTTCTCTATAACTAAAGGCTCTGATACCAATCTGTCACACCTCGCCAAGGCGGAAACAAGAGGCGTAACGAGAATGTATATCATCACAACACAATGGTGTCGCAATTAGAGGAAAATAAAAAAAAAAAAAAAAAAAGAAAAAAAAAAAAAACAATAAAAAAAAAAAAAAAATAAAAAAAAAAAAAAAAAAAAAAAAAAAAATAAAAAATAAGTAATAGATGAGAAAAGATAAGATTAAAAAAGATTATAAAAGAAAATAAAATAAATACAAAAGAATAAAAAAATCAATATATAGTAAAAAAAAAACGAAAAAAAAAATAAAGAAGAAAGAAAAATAAAAAAGAAAGAAGAGCTAAATTAAAAAAAAAAAAATCACAAAGGAAAAAAATAAATAAAAAAAACAATAGATATAAAAACACAAAACAATACACAACCAACACACAACCCACTAAACAAAACCACAAAAAACACACAACATAAAAAAAAAAACAAAAAAAAAAAAAAAAAAAAAAAAAAAATACTACTGGAACAAACCTAAACATAGGGACACAATCAGTGTCTTGGAAAATACCCAAACAAAATAAAATATATCAGGTGTCATGTTATTGAATGTAAAAAGGGTTCACATCAATACTAAGACATGCAATACAACCAAATTCACAAATTCTAAGCAAGTTTAAACTAACAAAATTCAACAATTAATCAATCGGGAACAAACTGGAGATTTTAAACTCCGCATGGCAGCAGTATGGTCTCTTTAGCCACTTCTCTTATTCTTAAGATCCTCATGATGCTCACCTAAAAATGATGCTTAAAACGTCAACACAAAGGTTGGTGAGAGTCATAGGTTTAAAGACACACTAATACATCTTTAATCAAATTATTGTTAATAAAACAATGTAGGACATTATAAACTTTATGAATCTTATGCTAACATGCAATCACAACAACAAAAACACATACAACTGGGTACGCATACCCATCGATCCCAAAATATGTTACATTACACACATAAAGTCTAAATAGCTGGAGCTTATACTTGGGCCTGGACCAAATAATAACAATTATGTATTATTTTCAACCCTCCAATTAGATTTAAATAGAGTAGAACCCCTAACTCTAATCGGAATCAATAGAATTGAGTCTTATTTCAACCATCCAATTTAGATGTAATAGGTTGTAAACGCTTACCCTCTAACGGAGTCACAAAGCAAATAATGTGGGTAGACTTTACCCCTCCGCTCCAACCAACAACACTTGACATGCCAACATAGAACATGCAACTAAACCACAATCAACATACAACATGAAGTCATATAACAGTCACACAATGTCCATACTCAATTAAAACACATAATCACATCAATTAAAACATTTCAAAACCATTTGCATCATTTACTTCCCAATTTAAAAACAATGTAAAAAGAGGGATTATGAAACTCATCTGATGCTAAACGCAGCTTCCAAATCTCAACACGCAACTATACAAATAAATAAACACGGTTACACGCGACTAAGCTAAAAGCTTATGCCCATGCAGCAATCATATGATGGATGTATAAGGTATTTAATTACCCTCATGGGTCACCCCGACACCATGCCCATCATTAACAAATTCGTTTACATACTTTTTCAAAGTTCTACAATTTACCCTAAAACACAGAATTTTAGTGTTACTTTACCATTTTCTAAACCTTACCTACTGACCTTTATAAATTCTCCAAAAAAATCATACATTAACTTTCATGTGTTTACTATCTTCTTGATTTTTCTACTAATTTATTTCCACTCTTAAGTTTCCCAAATAAAATCAAACTTTCAACTACTCAGATTCGGATCTACTCGAACACTAAAAAGTTTGGGCTTATTAACCATACTTAGACACTAATTCAGAAGCTCTAATCCGAGGAAAATTTAATAGACACATGGAAATTGACTCCAGTAGCTTGGCTAACTTTAATTCAAATTTTAAGTATGGGTTTTACACCTCGAAATCTGACCTAATTCTGACCCAGAAAGTTAGCTTTGACAACTTTTCTTGCACAGACTAATTGACTAACTTTCCAAACTTGAAATCGTTCGAGGCCGGACAATCTGAAAACTAGACTCTTTGAGCTACAACCTAGGCTCAAGAATCATATCAATTCATGCCTTTATCATCTAGATATCATCAAAACAACACAACCCTAAAACCTGCCAAACCCTAATTCAAGTTTCAACGCGAATTAAACCTAACCAATTACACCCATAAGCTTCTAATTAAACCCTAATTATTATAACATGTTTATTATATCATTAATTACATATGTTATGAAACCTTAATTATCCATCATAATAATTATTACATGATTAAATATTAACTAATTAATAAAAGCTTAATTGAAACATACCTAAACCTTGATTCTTGAACAACAAATCACCTAGCTTGCAAAAACAATTTTTATCTGTTCTTAAAACCCTTAATTCGACCGATCAAATCATAGGTGGGAAGGAAATTTAGTTTGTAGGGTTGTATTATTATATATATTGACTAGATAATTCCCTAATTAGAGTTGTAGTATAATTGGACTTTATTTACTTTTTTTCTTTTTCTCTCCTAGCCGGCCATATATATCTATATTAAAATTTTCATTTCACCAACATACTTTCTTTTTTTAGAAAGTCCATTAAAACTCTTATATTTTACAAAACTCATTCCCTTATCATAGGTCATATTTTCCACATTAATCCAACGCTTAGACATCCACATATTAACCAAAACAACTCACTCAAAATGCCACGCATTTCCATTATCACTATAAATGATCAAAAATGGAAGTTCTCAACATAAACCTCAAATCTCATCATCATTGAGATGAATACTCAACTCAAAATGATTAACAACCACACAAACAAAGCCACATAAATCACACATAAAGCACACATAAATACTTAGCCAATTTTAACGAATTGACTAACCTACTCAAATCACGGGTGTCACAATGTGTCTCCTCTACATCCTTTTCGCTTAGTATTAATGGTGATATTCATGGTTACTTTAAAGGGAAGAGAGGCTTAAGGCAAGGCGATTCTCTTTCCTGATACTTGTTCACATTGGTTATGGAGATTTTGACTCTTATTCTCAAAAGACGGGTTTGTAGATCAGATTCCTTTTGATATCATTATTATTGTGAAGAGGCCTAGCTTATCAATGTGTGTTTTGCAGATGATCTTTTTATCTTTGCTTGTGGGGATGTTGAATCTTCACGTGTGATCATGGATTCCATTGAGGAATTCAAGCTGACATCGGGGCTTGTTCCTAGTATCCCCAAGAGTACATCTTATTTCTGTAATATGTTGCATCACACTAAGGCTACATCCTTAGTATTATGCCTTTTCTAAAGGAGAGCTTTCGGTTAAATATCTTGGGGTTCCTCTTATCTCTTTGGGTCTTCTAAATAGGGATTTCAAAATTCTTGTTGAAAAAGTGAAGAATAGAATTAAGGATTGGAAAAACAAGTCCTTATCTTTTGCTGGAAGACTTCAACTTTGTAAGTCTGTAATTTCTTCTATGCACGTTTATTAGGCTTCGGTTCTTATTATTCCAAAAGGTATTGTTTATGACATTCATTAGCTTATCAATGGCTTTCTGTGGTTTAATGGAGAATTAAACCGTGGAAAAGCTAAGATTGCTTAGGATGATATTTGTCTCCATAAATATGAAGGTGGTCTTAGCCTTTGTAACCTCGAAGTGTTTAATTATGCTTTAATGACCACTCATATTTGGAATATCGTCTCCTCTAAGGAATCGGGTTGGGTACATTGGATTCACACGTATAAATTAAGAGGTTGAACCTTTTGGGATGTGCCAGTGAAAGATGAAATGAGTTAGGGTTGGCGTAAGCTTCTTCAGCTCCGAGATATTATGAGACCCTTCTTTTGGGTCAAATTGGGTAATGGAGGGTCCACTTCCATATGGTATGATAATTGGTTCTCTACAAGTCCGTTAATTAATTATCTTACGCCTAGAGACCTTTCTAGAGAGGGTTTTCATTTAAAGAATAATGTGGCTGATATGATATCAAATAGGGTCTGGTCTTTGCCTCAATAGTGGCTTCTTAAAGCCCCGAACATAGGTCTTATTCCTATTCTAGCCCTTGACGTATAGCAAGCAGATTTGAGACAATAGTGTGATAGGAATGGAACGTTATCGTCTTCATCTATAGCTAAGGCTTGGAACGCCATTAGGCCTTATGGAAATCAGGTGGAGTGGTTTCAAATTATATGGTTCTCTCATAATATTCCTTGTCGTGCCTTCCATCTTTGGTTGGTTACGAGGAATGGTCTTACAACGCATGAAAAAATGAGGCAATGGATGTCGGTGTAAACACGGACTTAAACCTGCTTCGTTGTGCCCTCTGTGATAACCAACCAGATTCACATGGGCACCTTTTCTTTGAATGCCCTTTCTCTTTGAAAGTTTGGAGTTATGTTCGTGATCTTGCTGGAATGGATCTTGTCTCCCTAGTTTTGCATGATATTATTGTCTATTTGCAGCCCATAGGAAATAAGAGGACGGCTAAAAGTGTTTTTGGAAAGCTTATTTTGGCTGCCTCGGCTTGTTACATATTGATGGAACGAAATAATAGAATTTTTAATAATACTAGAAGATCCCCGAAAGAGGTTCGTGATATCATCATGGTTACGGTGCGCTTAAAGCTCATTTCTTTTTGTTTTAGGGATACAGTTATGGTCATACATTTGCTTAGTCGATGGAAGATGCCTAGTAACTTTAGGCTTTACGGGAGATGAAATCTTTTTGATATGTCATTGCCATCTTCTTACACAGAATTAGTTGGAAGATCTCTCTAGAGTTTGTTCTCTGTATAGGGAGGCCCAAGCGAGAGTCGTACTCTTTTTTCCTACGCCTTGGTTTTTCCCGTTGGGTTTTCCTCAGGAAGGTTTTTTAAGGAGGCAATCTTTCTTGGATCCTACTCCTCCCTATACTTAGATGGTGGGTGTTGCTTCTTATAAGTTTTGTAAAGCTGATTGGGATGTGTCTTAGGTTTTTTTGGGGCTATGTTTCATTAGAGGCATGTCTCTTATGATTTAGTGGTAGTTCAAGCTTGTGCTTGAGGTTAATGTGACACGTCAGCCACTGTCCATTATACTTAAATGTTTTTGTGCATAATACAATTTATCGGGGTAACCCTTTACCCAAAAAAATTATTCTACCATAATCAGACTACTATAAACTACATTATTTTTTTGTTTAAGCATTAACAAAAGAAACAGATCTACCGAAACTATTCTACCAAAACTGTAACACAACAAAAGATATTCGGCTGCACATAAGATATTCTTCTTCCTTGGGTAGTTAGATACGATCACGTTGCTCCCTATTCTTGAATGCATCAATGACGATCGCCATCTTTTCAACGGGATTAACTTTATCAAACTTCGTGGCTAATTCAAGAATCTTCTTGGCATGCACATTGATCTCATGTAACAATATCTTTATGGCGAACTTGAATCTCAATCGCCTCAGCATATCAAACTGTACATCCGACTAGACAACAAGCCTATAATCCCAATTTGCAGTAGTTCCACCGTTAAAAGATACCATATGGAGTAATAACGCCTAAATTATACATGTTTTCGGTGGTGTTATTTATATATATTTGATCATTTTTCATGAACTTTTGGTACTTAATCGACTATATTTGCTATTGTAGGTTCATGGTATGTGTCGTGGAATAAAACGGAAGAATACACGAAGATTTGAAGCTTAAACAAAGAAAGAACTAAAGCTGAATGCTTCTCGACACCTGTTCACTGTTTTGGTCATAACACGGTCATACGAACTCAGGTTGAGTTGATTCAAGCGGCCACGGAAAGAGAATTCAATTATCTACAAATTATAAAAATGCTCAAGAGCTGTAAATGCCCAGAAGAATGCCGGTTTTATAATGAGTACATCAAACCTTATGTAGATACATTTAAATCGCGAATCTGGCCTAAAATTCATCCACATACATTCCCAACTTGGTCCCCAAGTAATCTCTAGCCTATAAATATCTCCCTATGATGCTTTGGACGAAATCATCTCTTATCATATCATCACATACAAATCTCAAGAAGAAGATCCAAGAATATGCCAAAGTACGGTACACTTTTCTCTTGTGCGCCGCACTTCTGATAGAGTTCCCAAAACCGCCGCATAATATTTCTTGTGCGTCGCACTTTCGTTCAAACTTCCCAAAGAAACGGTTAAGTCTCAATAAATGCTGAGTGCATTAACTCCCTAAGTACGCCACACTTTTTATAAAGGCACCACTCTTCTGCCCGATTTCAGCCTATAAATAGAGGCATAATCCACCCCATTTTACACATCCTCACACACAATTCCCCACTTTGTTTCTAACACTTATAATAGGTGTTTTTGGTGATCTTGGCTTGACAAACCAAGGAACCAAACACCCATTCAAACCACCATCACCACCTTTGACTACCACTACTCTTCACCATCAATATCCATAGGTTTTAATCCATCAAGGAAGTCTTAGTAAAGTGTATATCAAAACTATAAGCGATTGTGACAGAATTGTTCATAGTTTTCGGATTTTGCTTTGAATATAATAAAGTGTTCTTGGGAAATTCTTGTGAAATCACCATACTTTACTCTTGGAATTGGTATGAATCTTGTTACTCTTTTGAATATAATCTTTCTTAAATCCATGATGAATGTTATGTGTTTTGTTACTCTGATCATGAAGTAGTAATCTTATGTTTGTTTAGGCATTATGTGATCTTTAATATGGAGCGTTTGGATATGTGTTCATTGAATTGGTAAAACATATTTTATACAAGAATATAGGCCGAAAGGGTTCGTTTATATATTTGTTTAATCATTCCACTTAATATATTGCTAACGTTTAGATATTGGTTATAATATTACCCTTTTATAAGGCCCACAGACACCCTCACCCTCTCCCCGATAAGTACTTTATTGTTAGTACATCCGTATTTTATAATCACTAGTTATATTTTAAAAGCCGAAAGGATTTATAACTTGTGATATCATATATTTTCTATACTTAGATACTCTATTAACAAAACATCATTATCTAAAGTGATCTTTGCCTAAACAAACATTACATTAATCTTTTGTTTGTAATCATCCTTAAATTGCTTTCGTTATAATACTCAATATATGCAAGATTGGGTGGGGGTTATATTTGATCTGTGTCAATCTTTATTAACCTTAGCACCTTAATTACAAACTCTTGTGAAAACGTTCAATTTCACCATGGATCGACCTGGACTCTACCTAAAGCTCATTCTATACGCACGAGTGTATACTTTCCGAGTGTTATGTTTTAGTAAAAAATAGTATTTCTACGTTATTTATAATGTAAAGCTTTTGGAAGACATCAAAGTTTTTGATGCCGCTATGTTTGCCGGGGGAATTGATTTAAGTTGTTATAGTTTGTTGCTAATTTCTAGTGATTTTTGTTCTTACAAAATTTTCATATACTGTCGCTATTCCATTTTCGGGCAACGGAAAACCATAACAAATATTTATTCTTCTGGTTGTACGCACGCTCATCCTATTTGTGCAGCCGGTTTTCCTGGAAAATACCCCAGACGAATAGAATAAGTTCGACCGTTCTTTCTACAAAATTCTTCTTACAAATTGATTCTTATTTTCAAAAAAAAATAAAAAAACCAAAAAAAGAAAAACCTTAAACTGCTTTATTTTACCTTGTGATTTTGTTCATTATTTCAGTATATTCACGTAATTAAAAAAATAATACCTATAATTTCAGGGGAAAGAAACGGGATTAATGTTGGTGCACTGTTCACGTAGATGTACCCTTATCCAAAAAATTCTCTTTTTTTTTTTTGTCTGTATCTTGCTTATTTTATTTTTTTTAAAACTTAATATATAGCTAACTTTCCATATTATCTATAAATACTGATAATAATAATATTATATTATTCTATATATGAAAATTAATTATTTTTGTTCATTGCATTTTATCCTATTATCCTTTATTTATATAGATAAAAAAATGTCTTTTTGCAAATGCTTATCAGTCTAGGTTTTAATTCCATATCTTTTGGAGTACTATACGAGGTTGTCCTATATATCAATTTACTTATAAAAAGGTCTTGGTAAATTTAATAATTATCAAATTAGATTCTTATGCTGAGCAGTATCACACAAAAATCTTCAAACAAATTACTACGAGATTTTAGGAACTTGGTTCATATCCTGTAGAGGTCTTGCGTACCCATAATCAGATATTCTCGAGCCTATGATCATTACACCCGGTGGGAGAGTGCTTTGGACGTTGTGGAGCATCGACTCTCTTTGGTGGCCTGTTGGCCTTATCGTGGTGAGTTGCGTTATTAACTGTGTGTGATTCACCCACCTGGCAATCTGTGTTAATTGGTTAGCGAGATTGTTTGGCTGAGGGTTAACGTCGGGTAGTTAGATTGTTACTCCATTCAATGGTTGGCAGAGATTCCGAGTGACGAGAGTACATGTAGGAGTTATTGGGGGGCGAGAGATTTGATGCTGCGGGGGGGTTATTTGGTGGGCTTCCGGTAGTTGTTTTATTTTCTAAATAGTTTATCCGGTGGCATATCTTTCTGGGCTTTTGGGGTCATCAGATACTGTATGTTTTGGTAGTGGTCTTAGGGAGGGGGCGGGGAGTGGGGGTGTTTGTTTTCTTGTGTATTTAGATGGTTTGGTTTTAATGGGGGTTGTGTAGATGGAATATCGCTATCTTTTTCTATGGTTTATTATAATTTCGTGTGCATGGTTATATATAAATATGTGTTATATCCTATAAAATAATTCTTCTTAGTATGATCTTTTAATATCTGTGATAACTTTAAAAAATCAAATATGTGTGTAGTTGGACCCCTAGACGTTTCAACCATCAGCCGTGCAGGCTCCTTTGACCAACAACGGCTTTCGGGGGTTGTCTCTTATCGGGGAAATGCCCTCATTTGTGAAGGTGTGGTATCCTAGGGGGTGGCAAGGTGGGTAGCCAGGTGAGCTTATGCGGGTGGGGGGTGTGGCCCACTGTGGGATTTGGAAAAGTGGGATCGGATAGGGGAGAGTGGTTATCGCGATATGATCGGGAGTTTGTTTAGAGGTTTTGTTTGGGATGGATTTAACGGCACTGGGGTGGGGAGGTCGAGGTAAGGGGTGTGGGGAAGGGTGTGGGGGATGGTTGGGCCGATTGCTCGGTTGTTATTGGGTTGTTTATTTTTTGTTCTTGTGGTTTTTAGTAGTGCAGTCCCGGTTGGTTTTTATTGAAAACTGAATGAAGTGTCTTATTCTTAAGAGTAGTAGTTGAAGATAAGAAAGAAAGACTAGAGTCCTATAACCAGCGTAAGGGGGGAAACAAAGAACATACTGAGGGGTTGAGCTTCTTTCCATCTAACTCACTACACCTAGATCTCATTTCTTCTCGCCCCTTCGTCCCTCCCATTTCCACACCCGTCTCTTTACCGCGCGATAATCCAGAACATTTTCTCGCAACCTAGTTGCGAATGCTCTAATCGACACGTTTGGTTACGACTCAAAGTGCATGCTTCTGAAAATTCCATGGCGCAATGGTCTGACCTAAAGGAGGAGCTTTTTTATTCAAATTTCTAATATTCTATCACGGTCTAGACGATCCCACTCAGGCAATCTTGGACGTAACTGCCGAAGGAATCTTCCTCTACAAAAGTCCAAATCAAGCTTTTCAATTTCTTGAGGACAAAGTCCTTTTCGAACATGATTGGCCCATTAATTCTAAAGCCGAACATCATCAAAAATCTGTTTCTTTAGCCGATGGAAGTGATAGTAATACTAATGATTCTCGATTACTAGAAAAATTAGAAGCTCTAACTATAAAAATGGATTCTCAAATTATAAGATTAAATGAAGAATTACAAGATATACGTAACAAATACAATGAGCTTAAAGAGGGAAACGCTTCTAAAAACCGTATGAAAGATGACACGTCGATGTGTGAACGTCATGAAGTAAATTCCATCCAATCTGAAGATTATCAAAACCAAGATTCTAATGATTCGTATTTTCGTCAATCCTATCACGATCGTAATGATTCTGAAAAATCGCTTACAGAATTAAATAATGATATGAGAAATGACCTCGAAGATTTCAAAAGACGTATCCGTAGCATGAGAACTGTTCATGATAAACTTTTTGACAGAGATGATCAATATAAAATATATCTTGAAAAATCAATTACCAAATTCTTGGAAGGTCAAAGAGTTACAAATATGTTCTTCAAAAACAATGTTAATGATATGATTTTAAAGATGAAGCAAAATAAAAAGAATTTTCAAACTAAAATTAAAAACATGGAAAGGAAAATAAATGAGTGGTCAAAATCTCAAAACGTATCTTCAGAACAAGCCAATTAGACTAAACCACCACCTCCTCCTCAAGCTCACACCGAGCATGTGAATGCCGTATTCACCGTGAGTGAAAAGTCCGATGATCCTCTGAAAACTCAAAAAGATCTGCCACCTCTTATTATCGTTAATAATGAAACCAAAAAAGATAAACTTATTAAGACATCAAAAAAAGGCTATCATGTGTTAAAAACAAATAAATATCCATTCCGTGAGTACATACAAAAAATACCATACCCTAAATGTTTAAGAGTGGATCATTCCCACTTGAACCGTATTTGTCAAGGTATCTTAAATCAAGTTAAGTATGATAAAAATAATAATAATAATAGTAGTGTTAGTAATTAATAATTAAAAAAAACTAAAAATATATATAAAACAGAAAACTTTATAGTCTTCAAGTATGTCGCGCATTCGGCCGGTGTGTTACGTATCTCGATTTCTGCATCCAAAAATAAATTTATCGAACTTTGTGGGTGTGTTCGCTGGAAACCCTCACGAGACTATAACTTATCCACTAGGGACACTGAGGGGTTTAAAGGCTTGTTGCATGCGCTAAATGAAACCGTGGTGCCTACGAAAGTGCGCTTTTGTATTTAATGTTTTTCTTGTAGTTGTGTCTATTTTGCAGATTAAATAAAACAGGTGGAGCTTGGATTGGTGGATGGCATTTTACACTTGGAGGCTTATATAATTGGAGTATTATATTACATGTGGTAGAATACACATGCTTGGCGCTCTGTTTCGCGCCATATCCTTCATAATTCAACCAAGAACTTAAGAACCCCGGGAAGTACCGTTTTCTCTTAATTTTCCCTATATTATATATTTATCAGTTCTCACATTGAGGGAAATGTTCAACTTATGTGTGGAGGGGTAGCATATAGGAAAAATTAATCATGTCCCTCTATGTTTGCCCTGCAGAAATTTTCAAACTTTCAACTGATATTTTCTAGAAATTTAAAAATTAATATATGCTTTCCTTTCAAAATTAAAAATGCATACGCTTAGTAAGACAAATCCAACCGGATTGACATTTTAACTAGCACAAAAATCAACCCACTTAAATTGTAAGTTTCGCCACTAGATCATAAGGAATTCGGGTATCCATCTTTGATACCCAAGATAATTTTTCCCTTTAGCTTGTTCAAGTTAAGGAATGAGCAATCATGTGTATCTATTCCATCGTTATGGATGTGTATATGTAGTTTTGTTACCTTTTCTGGAACACTGGTATTGGTATAAAGTTATGTGAGTAGGCCGGTAATTTAGTAGCTTCAGAACTTGTGCTTGATTATCATTTACTAGACCGTAGTGAGGTTAATTTATAGACAAAGTCGTATGATAAGAGGTGAAATAAATCCCTATGCAATCATGTATCTGCGGCACTCGCTTTTAGTGTTGAGATCCCCGAAGTATCCCAAGAGCAGGAAAAATATGCTCGATGAAGAAGAAGTTTTGTGCCAGCCTTAGTTATCGCAATATCTAAAAAAAAATTATAAAAAAGAAAGAAAAAAAGGAAAGAAATAAAAGTTCAAAGTACAAGGCAAAGTTCTGGCACATGGAATCAAGTATCTGCTATTCACCCCCATCATTATCATGTTTTGCCTCTTCGAGATTTTTGTCTAGGTGCTCACGCCACAACGGGCATGTTTATGTGTCTAGTACAAGTATATGGTAGCGACCTAGATTATGTCTGTGCAATTGAGTGACTTCGCAGATATAAAACCTTATTTGAGTGACTCGTGTGAATTCAAAAACAAACACTTTCCCTATGTGAGGTGCTCTGTTATATGTCAATGCCTGAAAAGTTATAAAAATGGTAAACACTTGTTAATGCTAAAATAATTTTTTCTCCATGTCATGATAAATGATCTTGTTTTCTCGCTTTAATTGCTTGAGGGCAAGCAATAGCTAAGTGTGGAGGGATTTGATAACGCCTAAATTATACATGTTTTCGGCGGCGTTATTTATATATATTTGATCATTTTTCGTGAACTTTTAGTACTTAATCGACTATATTTGTTATTGTAGGTTCATGGTATGTGTAGTGAAATAAAACGGAAGAATACACGAAGATTTGAAGCTTAAACAAAGAAAGAACTAAAGCTGAATGCTTTCCGACACCTGTTCACTGTTTTGGTCATAACACGGTCATACGAACTCGGATTGAGTTGATTCAAGTGGCCACGAAAAGAGAATTCAATTATCTATAACTTATAAAAATGCTCAAGAGCTGTAAATGCCTAGAAGAATTCCGGTTTTATAATGAGTGCAACAAACCTTATGTAGATACAATTAAATCGCGAATCTGGCCCAAAATTCATCCACATACATTCTCAACTTGGTCCCCAAGTAATCTATAGCCTATAAATACCTCCCTATGATGCTTTGGACGAAATAATCTCTTATAATATCATCACATACAAATCTCAAGAAGAAGATCCAAGAAAATGCCAAAGTACGGCGCACTTTTCTCTTGTGCGCTGCACTTCTGATCGAGTTCCTAAAACCGCTACACAATATTTCTTGTGCGCCGCACTTTCATTCAAACTTCCCAAAGATACGATTAAGTTGTAACTGTGAAAACTTCAATTCCTGTGGAACGACCTGGACTTACCTAAAGCTATACTATACACGAACGGGTATACTTCTCAAGTGTTGTGTTTTTAGTAAAAATCAGTATTTCTAGTATTATAAATTTAAAGCTTTTGAAACACATCATGGAGCATAGTGAAAATTCCACAATCTTGAAAATTCCCCTTAGTCCTCCACTTCAGCTTTGGGAATTTTTTTCCTTCAGTTTACCAAACTTAGAATGCCTATTGTGACTATACAGCTTCAAATGCTAAGCAAACAACTTTTTCTACAACAAAATAGAAAACAATCACATGGGATTAGAGGGCCAATCAAATATGATATTGTATGAAATAAAATTAATTGGAGATGATAAAATACTTATAAAAAGATCACAAACTTGTTTATATTTTGAATCATAGGTTGCTGCACTGTTATCAAGTATCGTCATAGTTGTTGTTTTGGTAAGACTGAAAACGACCACATAAAATGCCCGGAATTGCAAATTGGAAAAAACCCCTATTTTAACAAAACAAAAAATTTAATATAGAATAAATGTAAAAACACACAGTACAATTCTATAAAAAAATTACCAAGTCAATGCCTTCAAGAGCCAAACCACCTTCATTACGTTTAAAATGATCCTTAACTTAATTTGAAAAGCTTTCCCATTTGTCATCATTATAATCCAAGGTTCCATTAAACATCGATTTTGTCTATTTAAAACAACATAGTTAAATGTATCATCAAACATAGATTTTGTAGATTTATAAATTTAGAATACTTACAATACAACCGGTCGGGAAAACGTGCATTGATTTTGATTCAGCATCTCGAAATCTCTCTTCATGATTAAGAATTGCACCCAAGAGTCGATTATATTGGCATCGATCCACAAACCTGGTGCTAACGTTTCCATATTTAAACGTACTCCATATACACTAAAGTCCCCAGAATGTGTTTCAAAAACATTCTCACTATATGAAAAACACTTATTAACCTTAGCAACTTAATTACAAAATGTGAAAACTTCAATTCCTTGTGAATGACACTGGTCCTAAACCTAAAAGACTAACACTATACACGAACGGGTGATACTACTCGGAGTGATGTGTTTTTAAGTAAAAATCAGTATTTCTAGTATTAAAATTTGAAGCTTTTGAAACACATCATGAGTCATAATGTGAAAAATTCCCACATATCTTGAAAATCCAACCTAAGTCCCTTCCACTTTAGCTTTGGGATTTTTTTTTCCTTCATTTACCAACCATAAGGAAATGCCTATTGTGCAATACACGTGTCAATAATGCCCAAGCAAACAACTATTTTCTACAACAAATAGAAAAAAATCTACCTGGGATCAGAGGGGGCCCAATCAAATCATGATCTTGTATGAAATAAAATTAATTGGAGATGATAAAATACTTACAAAAAGATCACAAACTTGTTTATATTTTGAATCATAGATTGCTGCACTGTTATCAAGTATCGTCATAGTTGTTGTTTTGGCAAGACTGAAAACGACCACATAAAATGCCCGGAATTGCAAATAGGAAAAAACGCCTATTTTAACAAAGCAAAAAACTTAATATAGAATAAATGTAAAAATGCAAAGTACAATTCTATAAAAAAAATTACCAAGTCAATGCCTTCAAGAGCCAAACCACCTTCATTACGAATAAACTTGATCCTATAATCTAAATTTTAAAACTTTCCCAATTGACAATCATTATAATCACAAGGTTCCCTTCAAACATGCGATGTCTAGTTTAAGAAATACATACTTAAATGTATCATCGAAACATAGATTTTGTATGATTTTGTAATTTAGAATACTATACAATACAACCGTGTCAGGAAAATAGTGCATTCATGTTTTTATTCAACATCTCTGAAATCTATACTCATGATTTAGAATTTGCACCCAAAGAGTCGATATACATTGGCATTGATCCACAAACCTGGTTGCTAATGTATTTCCTATATTTATAACGAACTCCATAAAACGATCATGTTAAAAGTCCCCAGAATGTGTTTCAAAAACATTCTCACTATATGAAAAACATGTGAATCATGTAAATATATAAAAAGACTTGACTTAAAATAACATATACAAGAACATGTTGATTGTGGTTTTAGAATCTCAAGTTATTTTCTAACTGAATCACATGTGAATTCAAAATTAAATCACATGTGCTTCTATTTAATCTATTTTAAATCCCTTGTGATTCCAACTGAATCACATGTGATTCAATATAAAATCACATGTGATTCAGTTTTCATTTACAACATCCAACGCCTTATCATTAACCACATTCAAATATAAAATCAGAATCAAAGGATATTTTATTAACTTACATCTTGTCACCCTGCATTGCGAATAAACTATTCCAATAATAAACTCCGGCCTTGTAATTTGGGTACAACTTTTGTCTTTTTGTTCATATACGGGGATAACAGGTAAGAGGAATGTTTCACAATTCGCTTTTTGAGACTAGGACTTACATTAGAAGCACAAGTAGAAGCACGAGTAGGCATTCTATCAGGGGTAAGAGAACCTTGATTCAATACTTCCATTCTTACAGAATTTTGACCAAATAACTCGCCCGAAAATACAGACAAATGAGATTTAATTAAAAATAAACATATTTTAGGAAAAAGAAGAAAACATGTATTGTGTTAAAATATTACGTATAAGTACTCATCAGATATAAAATCAATAATTTCTCCAACTAAATTTGCATTTCTTTCTAACTATTGGGTATAATTCTCAGGTGTACTTATGATTTCATATTCTTAAGCTGGTGTTCCTTCAATAACGGTTCTTTCTATAGTTGGATCGACTGATTCTTTTTCAACAACTAGGTTATTGTGTCTTTTACCACTATCAGTTCCAAAATCATCTAACCTGATTTTGCTAAAACCAAAACTCGGATTGCTCCTAAATGGATCTTTATCACCCTCACCATCATCATCCAAATTTCCACCTTCATCATCCCTATTTCCATCACCATCATTTGCATCATCATCCTCATCATTATCCCCATTTCCATCATCATTGAATGATATCGGATCTTTAAAAAGTTGGACATACTTTTCATGAAGATCAAGGAACTTCCCATCACCAGGATACTCTAAATTAGCTTTACTTAAATATTCTTCAAGCATAACTTTTTTAGCACAAATTAAAGAAAGTTTTTCTTTAGCTTTTTTTTAACAAATCCTGTATTTAACCAACTGTAGAACTACAGTTAATCAAATGAGATTTTATATAAAATCACATATGATCAGATAGAATCATATAAGATCAGATATAATCACATGCGATTCAATCAAGAATCACATGAGATTTAAACTAGAATCACATGAGATTCAAAATAAAGCACTTGAGAACATATGAATCACTTAGAAATGGAAAACAAAGAAAATGTAGACATACCTCTTTCTTGAAAGTTTTCAATGAACCAATAAAACCTTCAGTATCTTGTACCTCAGCTTTAATCTATTCACTGTGAAGTCCTAAAATCCCCAACACTTGATCTTTAAGTTCTAACTCTTGTCTTTGTTTCATTAAGTATGATAACCAATTTCTGATAGTTGGACGTGCGCGAACAACAGGGAACCTATTGAACTTGGTTGAATAAAAATACAAAAGCTGAACAAAAAAAAATTAGACTTATTTAAAAACATGAAAAAAAAACTTTTAGTTAAATCTAGAAACTTACAACAAGGAAGGTAAGTGGACCAAGGTAATGGTTAGTTCCTAGTGGGAGTTTACTATATGGAAGGCAGTCATAAATGTAGCCGCACCAATCAATATCAGAAATTACACAATCTTCGCGAAGGCGTCTAACCACATCCAAACAAATCTGACCCTTCAACCCATCATGCATACCCATCGTGTTGGTAAACAACGTAAGAAAGTTCACTTTGAAAACAAAGTCAACTTCTTGAGCAACAACCAACTTCAAAGCGATATCATTAACTTGAATTTCCTTCAATGATTTAGGGTAAAATTGACCAACAACCTTACAAACTCATGGTCAACTTGTCTTTTTTGTAAGTCAAATAATGAATAACCGTCAACAGGAACTGTTGGGATTAAAAGACTGCATGATGATATTAGATTCACTGCTGCTCAGATTTGTGTTACTGCTGCTAACCAAAAGTTAGTGATGTTCATTAACTTATGAAAAATGTGCTAAGTCGTTGGTGCTGCTAGTATAAAGTTAGTACTGCTAGTTCACAGTTATTACTGTTAGTATATATTAGTACTGCTAGTGTAAAGTTGGTACTGCTGGTGAAGATTGAAGAAAACATTCTAAGTAGTTAATGCTGCTTATACATAAGTAATGCTGCTGGTGTATAAGTTACTACTGCTTGTGTTAAAACTTAATGTTGCTAGTACAAATGTTACTACTGCTTAAAGATTAAGACTGCTGAAAGAATTTTTACTGTCATAGAAAGGATAAAGACAAAAGAAAGATAAAGATTGCTTGAAGATCAAGATTACTTATGGGATAGGGATTGTTATTTATAGAATAGATCTTTGAGAATAATCTAAGTCTTAGTAATATATTGTAAATCGACTAGGACTCCTTGGTGTATAAAAGAAGGTCCTAGGGTATAGAGTTAGATATAATATAATATACAAATATCTTTTGTACAGAAAAGAAATTGTATATAGCTTCAAGTTTTTATAACCCTAATACTGGTTAGAGTATTCGTATTAGTATATTGAAGCTTATTGTGTTTACTTGTATGTTACTATTCCATTAAAGAATTCTTCTTATTGGTTAAAGATTAGATTCCACATAATCTTTATATATTCAACAAAGTTTCTATCATAGTTGTGTTGGATTTATCTTGCATAACTAAACCTTATACAAGCTAAGGAGTTTAAGATCTATTAAAGTGGGATCAACAAGTGGTATCAGAGCTTGTTGAGAAACTTTGATTAGAAGAATCTCTTTGAATACACAAGATCTTTTT
>BQNB010026101.1:0-58943 GCA_026074375.1 Tanacetum coccineum
ATAAATTTAAAATAATAATAAGTTTACATCAATCAAATTTAAAAGATTTAAATGTTAAAATGTGGAAGCTTTAATAAGTTTTACAATGGTATTTAAGATAACATAGATGAAATCTAAAAACTGGTTTGGGCAATTAGACTTCATATAGACCAGGCAACATCTTCCAAGCTAAGCACTTGAGAAAAACATGCTTAAAATGGTCAACATAAGGTTGAGTGAATTCATAGGTTTAATTTGTTGTAATAGTGGACCATAAGATTTTACAGGCATGCGACAGTTATAACAAATACAACTTCACATAAAAGATATTTACGTTGTACTAAGCTCATGACACCGATGCTAATTCTGAGACATAGCTTTAATGTAGCTATAGGTTGCGTTGCCCTAGAGGAAATCCGACCTAAGATCTCCTATCTGAAATTCGACATGACATATATCTGTTTAATCGGGCGACCCGTGGGTAGTAAGTGCGACTTACCCTGATAGGGATAATTAGTCTCAATAGATCTATTTATTCACTCGCGCTCCCTCAACCGGTCCTCCGGTTAAGAGATTAACAGTTCATGATAGTTTTGGGCAATAGGAGGTCTAGCGCTACTTAGGCAACACGTAAATAGGGAAAAGTTCTCATGAAAGTACTTGTGTCCGATTTTAAAAACAAGCAATGTTTCTCACCTCAAAGTTATAAAACATTTATTCAAAATGAGTAAAAGTGTGAGGCTATGAACTCACCTTAATGATAAGGTAAAGTGTATATGTCAAAAGTAGGGTTACTCGAAACGAACGGTGGTACACGGGTATGACCTAGAAAAATACGGGTTTCGATTTAGTCTCGAAAAGTTAACGAATGTGATTGATGCATGAACGTTTATTACTCATTTTTGGTAAACGTTATTTGTGTATTAAAATATTAGTGATCGGTTTTTATGGAAAGTCTTAGTAATATTATATTATTATTAACGTATAAATAAACTTGTCATTATAATTTCACATTTCGAAATCGTTAAGAAATTTAGTCAAAACATTTTATTATTTATGTTTTCTAAATAATTTCTAAGTATAAGATTTTTACAAAATTTCGGCATGACCCGTTCGTGTTTACTCATTTTTTAAACTACTTCCAAATCATAATTTACAATTTACAACTCTATACCATTGTTTTCCATTTAAAAACAAATCCACGAGTCGCTAAAACTCTTATTGGGCTTTTAGGCACACTAAGCCTTTAATATGCCGAAGTACGAAATAAATAAGTCCGATATACTAAGAAGATAACAAGCGAGTTCTAGGTTCATTAATAAGCTACCACAAGCTCATAATAAGCCAGGACAAAATAAGCCGAACCTATAAGCTTATGAATAAGCTTGGCCCGTGGGTTTATGTTATGGGTGACGTGTGCTTGTAGGCCCATTAAGTCTTATTTGGGCTTATTGGTTAAGTCAAATAAGCTTAATGTTTTACCCTTCCAAAAATAAGCTAGAAATAAGTATACTAAATTAAGTTACAAGAAATAAATCTCAAATAAATATTTCTTTATGTTTTCTTATTTATTCGTGTATATGTATATGCTAAAATAAGTTCAAATAATCAAACAAGCTCTCAAATAAGCTCACAAATATAAGCCGAATACAAAAAGCTTAAAAGTACAAGTATTATTACATAAAAATAACCACGATCACGAAACTATGATTTCCTTGTATTTATTCTTAAAATTTTCGAACCACAACTATAACCTTTTAAGGTTTATGTATTTTCAAAATCATTCTTGTTATAAAACAAGATGTACAACAAAGGTTTATGCATCAAGAAGAGTAGAAAAGTACAAGTTATTTGAGGATTTGGAGACTTACAAAGAAAAATGATTTTTAGAGATGAACAAAGATCGAGAACAACCCAAACGTTGTTTATTTTATACCCGAATGATCTTAAATGATCAAGCCTTCAACTATTCTTCAAATGTAAATGATTGAAAGTGAAAAATGTATGGTTTTGTATGTTTTTGTGTTGGTTCGTGTGTAGGGAGAGACAAAGAGAGAAAATGAATCTTGTGTGTGTGAAATGTGTGCAAGAAATGAGAAGCACATGAATATAACTACAAGGATCACACACACACACATACACACACTCCTTGTGTGCCGTTCGGTTAGGGGACAAGAATAGGGGGACCAAAATGATCTTCCTATCACATTAATTCTAGTACAAGTCCTTTACCTTAATTCAAGCTAGTATGTCTAGGAATAAAGTTCAAAATTTGAATCCTATGCATGTATATACATGCATATCCGGTTGCAAATGAGACCAAGGGGGGACCAAAATGGTCTCAATTATTTTAGGATCACTAGTGCTAGATATTGAATTAATTCTCAAGCATGCATGCACATCAAATGTTACTTGTAATATTCGGGATACGCAAATATTGAAAACGCATAACGACTTCACGGAAAATTATGAAATTTTAATTATTGCTTAAAAACGTAAAAACGCGTCCACTGACGAAAGACTACGATAAAATACAATATGGTTCGCTCCCGGAGACGATTCTCAGATATTAACGGGACAACTTCCCGGTTACGCGTAAAAGTTATACGAAACTTATAAAAATTTAAATTATTAGACGGAAAACGGTTGATACTTGATCCGGCTCAGACTACACCTTAAAATACATATAATATAATAAAATATCAAATATATAGTAAGGATAGTCTGAAAGCAGAGTCAATGATACCGAGAAGTAGTATAGAGTTTTCTCGGGTCGTAAATCCCCAACGAGGCTGGAATGGTAAATCGATACGAATGAATTGATGATTTGAATTGAGAATCAAATGATTTTGATTTTTAACTAGATAAACTAAAATTAATTAAAGAAAACTAAAATTATTCTACGGGAAACAAGCAGTGGAAAATGGGAACCTTAAATAAACTACGGGGAACAAAAATAGTTATACGGATAAATCCTAAACTACGGGAGCATAAATAATGGCAAATGAAATCCTAAGAAATCTACGGGGAACATAATTAGGCTAAAAATAATTAACTAAAATAATTAAAACTAATAAACTAAATTAAACATGCAATTATAGACTACCGGGAATTAAATCGCAAGCTAAAACTAAAAATTACAAAAATAAAGTCATAAAATTAATTTTAAAATTTAAATAAATTAAAAATATTCTAACTTAAAAGAAAATGTAAAAATTTTCAAAAACGGAGTTCAAAAACGAACAAAACGGTAAGAAACGAAAAATCCGGGCTCGTAAACGGGCCCGGAACTGAAATTTGGGCAAAAATCACCCTACACAAGTTTTATTAATTTTCCTACAAACTATTTGATTAAAGAAAATTTTCTAAAAAAGAAAAATAATTTTTTGTTAATTTTTGTATTTTTTATGAATTTTCTAAGATTAAAAACTAATTAAAACTAATTAAATATAAAAAGTCAGAAAATATAACTATAAAAAATCTGAAAAAATCAAATTAAATAAAGAAAAAGTTGAGAAATCTAAAAATATAAAAAGCCCTAAAAGTTACTGTTTGAATTAAAAGTAATTAAACTAATTAAATCTAAACCTAATTTAAATTAATTAAATTAAATAAACTAACTAATGTTAACCTAAGGGACTAACAGTGAAAGGACAAAAGGACTAACGAGGTAACAGCACAGTTAACACTAGGGACTAACTAAGTTAACCAAAAAGATAGAAATTACACAAATGGTCCCTGAGATGGACCCCGATATGCAAAGCAAGTCCTAAGTGCTTATTATCAAAAAGTCAAAACAGGAAAGTTGTAAAGGGGCTTATGGGGAACATTTTCTATCAAAGGTGCATAAGCTGAAGTGGGCTGAATAAGCCAGAAAAGTGAGCTTATTGGGCTGACAGAAGCTTATTAAGCTTACAAGCTTATTTTACTTTCTTATTGGGATTTTAAGCTGCAAAATAAGCTAGAAACTAATGGAATAAGCTACTAGGCCTAAGGGTATCCTAAATATAAGCTAGGTCACTAGATTAAGCCCTAGAATAAGCTAAAAATGACTTAAGCTATGTTGACAGTTTTGATATAAAACAGAAAAAGGTGCACTTTAAGCTAGATCTAAGCTATGCTAAAGAGTGAGTTAAGCTACAAAACTATGGGGGTTTAAAGAACTACTAATAAGCTACAATAAAAAGCCAAAGATCCTAAGTGCTTAATACAAAATAAGCTAGATAAAGGGTGCTGAAAATTGGTTTCAGCACCAGGGGAGAAACAAACACAGCCTTAAGGGCTTTTTGAGCTTATCTTAATAAGCACAAGAGTGCTTTTTAGCCAAAACCAAACATAAACAGATTAAAAAGGATGACTAGTGAGCTTATTTCCAAAGGATGAGGGTTTAGAAAACAATTTAAGCTGCTGAATTTGTAGCTTAAACTTGGGGGTTCTTAAAGAATTTGCAAAGACAAAATTTTGACTTATAATGTCAAATTAAAGGGGACAGAACAAATGGTGTTCTAAAAGGGCTAGAAACAACACAATAAGCACACAAAGAGAGTGCTTAAGCTGCTTAAGCAGCTTGGGCACTTAGGCTTAAGTTGGCTTATCCCAATTTTGACAGAAAACCAAAATGACTTAAAAACTCATTTTAAAACTAAAATTGGTGATGTAAGTTGCTAGATTAACCCCACACACTCAGCCTAAAATGGCTGAGTGCTTGTGACCCATTCCATACCCCAAATGACCCATTTTACAGCTTAGCCAAACACCCCCTTAACTAAGTGGAAATCTTTTCTTAACTTAATTTTACTTAAAACTACTAATGTAGATTAAGACTAGTGACAGCAGGGTAATAAAGAAACAAGCAAACTCAATTTTTTTTTTTTTCAGAATTAACAAAGAATTTAAAAGACGAATAGTATTGAAAATCACAAGAAATTTAACATAAACTTTAAAACTTGAATTAAACTTTCAAAACAGTAACATTACACTTAAAAAGTAAGCTGGAAACTTAGATTACAAGTTAATTAAAAATTAAATAAGAAAAGCTAATTAAAAAACTAGTGTCCTCTTCGGCTTGTGTTTTCTTGCTTTTATAGAAGTCTCAAGTCTTCTTTCTTCTTCTTGTTGTGTTAGTTGTGAGAGTGGTTAACTTAGCAACCAATCCTGGCCCTCAGATTACTTTTGTGTTACTTTTAAAACTCAATCCGCCATTGATATTGCTTCGGGTTTGGTGAGATTGCCAACATGGCAAGATTAAGAGGTAGTGGAAGGTGGGTTTAGGTTGGGACTGGGTAAACGAGGGGTTGGGTAAAAGAATGGGGTGTAACTCGTGATGGTGGGGGGTTCAAGGGGTTTGGCGGGAAAGGGTGAGAGGGACGAATGGGGAGTGGTGTACAGGTTTAAAAGTTTCAATGTTGGCAAAAAGAAACCCTCATGTTTCATCTTATTGCCATTTCGTTTTGCCCCTTTTTTCTTTAGTTATAAACAAGTTTGGGAATTGGCATAAACAGCCCTTGCGTTTTAAAAACAAAGAATTAAAGAAAGAATAAGCTATTGGCAGTTTAAACCCTTGTGTTTTATAAAGAGATAGAAGTTTTAGAAACTTGCAAATTCAGTCCCTTATATTTTTAAAACACTTTTTCTTTTATAAAACATTTTCAAAATTGACAATTTCAGTCCCTGAGGTTTTATAAAAAATTGTTTTTGGGCCTTTATTGGGCTTTGGTTATGTATTGGGCCCAACTGGGTGTGTCTGGGCCCAATAAGGTTTAGGCTTATGTTATTGGGCTTTTTAAGGCCCAATAAGGTTTGGGTGGGTTTTGTGTGTACAATGGCTGAGATTGGCTTGTTCAAGGGCTAGGATCGGGCCTTCAAAGTCTTCATAGTCTCTGTCAATTGCACACAAATGGGCTGTTGTCATTGATTGAGGGCCCATTTGGTCTTCACAGTCTTCATTAATATACTATTGGGCTTTCCCGGCCCATCAGATGGGTTGAGATTGCAACCAATAGTATTCTTCAATTACGGCTCCGGTTTTGACTGTTAATTTGTTGAGTTGACTGGACTTTGACTTTTCTGTCTTTGTCTTTGATTAGCTTGTCCTTCACAGCATTTCCATTCGAGTCCAGTTTTGTCGTTTTTGGCTTTGTTTTTCGTCTTTTCTTGGTTATCCGTTGCTGCACAATACAATTAGCAAAACAAGCACGTAATCTTTGGCATTTAATCCGTTTTTTGTTATTTCCAGCTCGTTTTTTAAAGGTAAAAGGTAGTGTATTTAAGCACATACCAATACTGAACGGAAATTCACGGGTTGTGACATTCTTTCCCCGTTAAAGAAGCTTTGTCCTCAAAGCTTAGGACGCAACCTCTGCCGCGGGTGCAGAGTTGGTGAAAAGGTGCGGGTACTTCTTTTGCATTTGGTCTTCACGCTCCCACGTAAACTCAGGACCTCTCCTAGAGTTCCAACATACCTTGACAATCGGAATACGACTCATCTTGAGACGCTTGACCTTACGATCCATGATCTCGACAGGTCTTTCGATGAAATGGAGTTTTTCGTCGATTAGATTCATCCAACGTAATAGCAATAAAAAAAAGCGGAAAAAAGAAAAAAAAAAAAAAATAAAAAAAGAAAAAAAAAAAAAAAAGGGGAAAAAAGAAAAAAAAAAAAAAAAAAAAAAAAAAAAAAAAGGAGGTTCATCAGCTAAGCATTTCTTCAAATTCGAGACGTGAAAAGTACTGTGAACTCTGCTTAACTGCTTCGGGAGTTCAAGACGATAGGCAAAGGTTCCTACTTTGGCAATGACCCTAAAAGGTCCAATATAACGAGGGTTCAACTTTCCTCGTATTGCCAGAACGTATCATCCTTCTCAAGGAGATACTTTCAACATGACCTTATCTCCTACTTGAAACTCAAGAGGTTTTCGTCTTACGTCGGCATAACTCTTTTGACGATCACGGGCGGCTTGGATACGGCTCTTGATTTGAACGATCTTCTCAGTCGTCTCGTGGATGATCTCTGGGCCAGTGAGCTGACTATCTCCAACTTCAGCCCAACAGATAGGTGATCGACACTTGCGCCCATACAACGCCTCAAATAATACAGCCCTTTATGCTGGAATGTGTAACTGTTGATTATATGAAAATTCACAATGATACAGTGTCTATCCCAACTTTTTCCAAAGTCGAGTACACAGGCACGTAACATGTCCTCTAATGTTTGAATGGTCCTCTCACTTTGACCATCGGTCTCTGGATGGTAAGTTGTACTCATATCCAATCGAGTACCTAATGCTTTATTAAGGGACTTCCAAAAATGTGACGTAAATTTCCCATCACGATCAGAGATGATCGACACTGGCACTCCATGCTTTGAGACTACTTCCTTCAAGTACTGTCTCGTCAACTTCTCTAACGTGTCATCTTCTCGCATAGGCAAGAAATGAGCAGACTTAGTGAGACGATCAACGATTACCCAAATCGTGTCTTGACCGGCTGCCGTCTTTGGCAACTTAGTCACAAAGTCCATCGTTATATTCTCCCATTTCCATTGTGGGATCTCTGGTTGAACCAACAAACCCGATGGTTTCTGATATTCTATCTTAACCTTGGCACATGTTAAACACTTGCTGACATAAGTGGCAATTTCTGCTTTCATGTTGGGCCACCAATACAGCCTCCTAAGGTCCTGGTACATCTTATCCGATCCAGGATGGATGGAATACTTTGACTTATGAGACTCGTGCATAATCAAAGCTCTCAGATCACCAAAACACGGAACCCAACTTCGATTGTTCAAACACAACGTTCCGTCAGCGCGAGGTTCTAGCTTGTTAATCATGCCATGCAAATCTTCGTTGATGAAGTTCTCTTCCTTTCTGGCTTCCGATTGAGCACTCAAAATCTGCTTAGGAAGGTTTAACCCTATAGTCATAACTAAGGCTCGAACTCGTAGCGGCTTGTTTCTCTCCTTTCGGCTCAGGGCATCAGCCACCACGTTCGCCTTCCCTGGGTGATATCGAATCTCACAGTCGTAGTCACTCAACAACTCTAACCAACGTCGTTGTCTCATATTCAGCTCCTTCTGATCGAGAATGTGTTGTAAACTCTTGTGATCAGTGAACACAACGCACTTTGTACCGTACAGATAGTGTCTCCACATCTTCAAGGCAAACACTACTGCACCAAGCTCTAGGTCGTGTGTGGTATAGTTCTTCTCGTGAACCTTGAGTTGGCGGGATGCGTAGGCTATGACCTTCTCCCTCTGCATCAAAACCGCGCCCAACCCTTTATGCGAGGCATCACAATATACCACGAAGTTCTCACTTGTCCCTCGATAAGGCAATATCACGCACTACATAATTTCCGCTTCATACAACTAAAATTAGCCTCTGCCTTTTCTCCCCAATCAAACTTCACACTTTTCTGAGTCCAGTTTTCGTCATAGTCTAGCCCCCCCCGATTTTTTGAAAAATCTTTGATAAATCATTGGTAGTAACCAACCAAACCTAAAAATTAATGGATCTCGGTTGGTGTATTGGGTGATGCCCAATCCTTGATTGACTCGATCTTAGCGAGATCAACGTGAATGCCTTCACTATTAATCATGTGACCAAGAAATTATACCTTCGACAGCTAAAACTCACACTTTGAAAACTTAACGTATAATTATTCCTTCTTCAATAACTTCAAAATCAACTTAAGGTGTCCTTCGTGCTCCTTTCTGCTCTTGGAGTAGATCAAAATATCATCGATAAATACAATCACGAATCTATCCAGATACGGTTTGCACACCCGATTCATCAAATCCATGAATACTGCCGGTGCGTTAGTCAAGCCAAACGGCATTACTTGGAACTCGTAGTGTCCATAGCGAGTCCTAAATGCTGTCTTTGGAATGTCTTCCTCACGAACTCTGAGTTGGTGATAACCAGATCTCAGGTCGATCTTAGAGTAGACTCTTGATCCTTGGAGTTGATCGAACAAGTCGTCGATCCTCGAAAGTGGGTATCGGTTCTTCACAGTAAGTTTGTTTAGTTCACGGTAGTCGATACACATCCGAAAAGAACCATCTTTCTTCTTGACAAACAAAACCGGTGCTCCCCAGGGTGAGGAACTGGGTCTTATAAATCCTCTGTCAGAAAGTTCTTGCAATTGAGTGGACAACTCTTGCATTTCGGCTGGTGCTAATCGATACGGGGCTCGTGCTACAGGTGCAGCACCGGGGACTAAGTCGATTTGAAATTCAACTTGTCGAGCAGGTGGTAGTCCAGGCAAATCTTCTGGAAAGACCTCCAGAAATTCTCGTACGATTGGCACTGTAACACCCCCAAATCTGGGTAGCAGCGGAATATAATGTATATCCGAGGGCGTTACTTCATAGATCAATAGCACAAGATATGAGAACGACCACTAAACGTGTCGTTTGAAAAAGATACATTGGATTAACAAAATACTTGTCTGTTACATAAGCTCATGGCTTCAAATTGTTCAACAGTATAAATAAAGATTTCGGTTTATAACAATTGTCCCTAAAATGTAATAAGACCCCAAATCTTTGATATGACTCTTCAATTATTGACTTCCAATGTATCACTGCACCTCGTGCCTTATTGACCTGAGAAAACATGCTTAAAACGTCAACATAAAGTTGGTGAATTCATAGGTTTATGTAAATCAATAGTAGGACCGCAAGATTTTCAAATGTATGATTAAGCAACAAATGCAAACATCATAAAAAGTAACTACGTTTTCCTAAGCTCATGACACTGAAGCTCGACATGTATGAATGCAATAAATTGCCAATAAATGCCCATGAATGATGTTCTAACCCGCAACATCCCAATCCGACATGGTATACGTTTGTTGTCCGGCAACCCGGCACAGTGAGCGCTACTCACCCAAACGGGGATGTCAATCCCAAATAGATCTATTTATAACATTCGCGCTCACAATCCAGTAATTGACAGTTCATGATAATGGGCTCAGTGGGTTATCGCTACTTAGGCAAACACGTAATCATAGTATAAAATGTACACTTGCGTCCAATTTGTAAAACAAAGCATGTTCTCACCCCAAAGATGTAAATCATTTAAATAATTATAAAACATGGGGCTATGAACTCACCTTAGTAAATAGTCCTCTGGAAATGATAATATATATCCAAGCACGGCAAATGAATCACACCGTCAAATACCTAAGTAAATACGGCCAGTCTTAGTCTATAAGTTTCGGCTAAAGACTTAATGCATAAACTACAATAATTTACTAGTTTATATATACCGTTATCACTTGTGTGGTGGTTGGTATGCGTTTAATTACACATACTTTTCACCATTAAAATCGGACTTAAATGACCAAAAACGTACCAAAAATACATTGTATTTGTATGTTTTCACTTATCTTGTGCAGGAAACGGATATCCAAGAAAAGGACAAAAAATCAAGCAAAAACGGACAAAACCGAGCACGGAATGGAAAAGCATGGAAAAGCCAAAGTTAAATCAAAGCCAAAGTCCAAGAAAGCAAAAGTCAACCAAATGGTCAACTCTGAAAAGTCAAAGTCAACACCGAAGCCTTAAACGAAGAAATGTTAAATGGGCCCACCCGTACCCATCTAATGGGCCGGGTCAGCCTATTTATACATTACATGAAGACTTTAAGCCCAAGTTTAAATAAAAAGGCCCATTTCCTTTTATAATTATAACCGGCCCAAACTGCTAAGGCCCAATCCATTCCCATTTCCCATTTAACCTTCGTTAGTCCCTTTAGGGACTAACTTTGCAAAACCTCATATAACTTTGAGGGGGCATTTCTGCCATCCCCCAAAGTTGAATCCACCACAAAGGACCATCCTTGCAATTCAACAATATACTTTGAGGGGCCATTTGTGCCACACTCCCAAACTTCACCCCTGACAACACACACACCCGTTATAACAATTTTTCCCGCCCAAACCAAACTCCACTATTCACGCTTCCCTGTCCCCCCTCCTCTACCACTGTTCACCCCCAGCCAAAAATGTCACCACCACTCTCCCCCACCTCACAAACCAACAAGGACAAGCTGGCAATCCTAAGTACAACCATTGGCCAACAAAGATCAACGGTGAAGATCATTCACCTTGGGCTCAAAGGAAATTTAATGGCTAAGATGAGCTTAGGGTTTCACTCTCACAACAAACACACTTGTGTTTCTGTCTCAGCAAAGAAACACAACTAGAAGAAGACAAAGATTGAAGAGAGGGCAAGCACTTAGTCGTTTTTATATAAATAGGGTGTCTTGTAAGCCATTTGGCTATCTATCTAGTTTTTTTAACTTAGTTTTCACCTAGTTAGTTTTCCAGCAAATTTAGTTCTTAATTTTCCTTGTAATGTTTTCAAGTTAATGAAATTTAAAGTTTCTTAAAATCTGTTTTAAGTTCTTATTCTCTTTAAGTGTTCACTTATGTTTCATAAACTAATATAAGCTCTCATTTAAGCTATTTTATAACCTGTTTTAATATAATTTTTTTACTTAGATATAAAAAGTGTTAAGGAAAATCAAAAAAAAAATCCACCCCTAAAGTTACCTCAGCTAATTTTAGAAGATAAGATAAAAAAGGAAGAGCTTATAGACCCCCACTAGCTTGTCTTTGACAAGCTAGAGCTTGTATAATCTTTTTATAAGCCTTGTTTTGAGCAAGGGTGTTGTAAGTCTCTCTATTTTTCTTATTTTTCTTATTTACTGTAGAACTGCTTATTAGTGCTTATTTATTGCTTATATTTGCTTATTTATGCTTTGTTATTATGTTTAGTGCTTATCTTGCTTAGTTTTTAGTTTAATAGTGATTTGTGTAAATTTCTTAGTTTGTACTGTTAGTATATGTAGTTTGTACTGTTTGATTAAACTAGCTTATTGGAATGCTCATTTTCTGTTTAAACTTGCTTATTATTATTTTTATAGCTTATTTGATATCTGGTCTAAGGAGTTTATTCATAAAAATATCAAATTATTAAGCAAAATAGTTGAAAACAGTTTTAAGAGGGGTGTTTGGGACAAGGGTCCAAAACGGGTCAAAATAGGTTTTAAACCTTTTGGGTTACCTAAGCTAACTTTAACAAGCCTAATTGAGTTGATTTACTCAGGTTTTAAAAGGTCTTATGGTCTCTTAGTTTGTTTTAAGCTCTTTCATATTTGGTTTTCAAAACTGTTGAGTCATAACAGTTTTCATTAGCTTATTTGATTAGGGCTGTCAAAACTGGTTTTTAAGCATTGTTCTTTGGTTGTTTTAAGTGTTCAAATGCATTAGAGTAAAAGTCTTTTAGCTACTTTTGTTTTATCAAAATCTGTCTCAATTTTGGTTAAGTGTCTCTTGGTTAAAAGGTCCCTTTTTCATTTTCAAAATCAAGGTAGTTAAAAGTGTTTTTAGCTTCTATTTTTTTGTGCATAAGCTCTCTAGGAGCTTAACTCCATCTGTTTTGACTTTATTTTGCATTAAGAGTTTATTTGGTGGCTTATTAGCAAGCCTGCTTATTGCCCTTGAAACTGCCAAGTAGCCTCCCCTGGTGCTAGCTCCCTTTTTCTCAACCCCTTTTCTTGGTTTCCCTAGGTTAGAACAGCTTAGCTTATTGCTTTTCTAGACAGCTCATAAGCTGAGCTTTAAGCCCATATAAGCTTTTAAGCCTAAGGAGCCCTCTAAGTGGCTTATTTTTAAGCCAAAAGTGACCCTAGGGCCTGTTTGTCTGCCAATTATGAGCTTATAGCTTATTTGCCTTTTATGGCTTATCTGTCTATGGGTGTTAGCTTATTTTGGTTTGTCTTTGCTTATTAGGTTAGTCTAAGCTTGTTCTAGCTTATTTGGTTTTGTTTTAAGCTTATTTAAGCTTATTTGCCTTTTAGAGTAAATTTTAAGTGTTTATTAGTTTTTTTAGCTTATTTGCCATTCTAGCTTATTTTAGTTGCTAATTTTTGTTCTTAAGTGCTTATTAGATATTGCTTATTGTCTGTCTTAGCTTATACTAAGTTTTCATTTGCTTATTTGCTTTAAAAAAGCCAAACAGTTTAGCTCTTTTTAGTTTTAAGTTTTTAAAGCTTAACTGTGACTTTCTTTTGCTTATTTTCGTGCTTATTTGCTAGTTGTAAATTTTTTGTCTTTTTTGAAGTTGCTTATTTTTAGCTTGTTAAAAAAGTTTTAAAAGAAAATGAAAATCAAAAACGTTGGGATTAGGGGAGGCCCCAAGTGAGCAAGACTCGAACTTGGGACCTCAACCCCATCACCAACGTTTTATAACACACACTCACTACCGCTGTGCTACAATAGCTCATCCGGTAGTGAGTTGCACCATTTAATTTATAAGGGCATTTTAGCCCATTAAGCCCATAAGCTGTTTTCAGCTTATTACGGCTTATTTATAAGCCCAATTTTCTAGCTTTTATTTTTCATAGAACCAGTACACCTTAATCCACTTTTCTGTATTTTTTCACATTTTTTTATAATCGTTTGATATTTTTTATCATTTATTTTCTTTTAAACTGTTTTTTAATTATAATAAATTAAATAAAAATCAAAAAAATATTTTTCTTTTTTAGAAAATTTTATTTTATCATATAGTATCTAGGAAAAATAGAAAAACTTTCGTAGGGTCATTTTTGCAAAATTTTACTTTTTAAAGAACGGGTTTCGGGCCCGATTCTCGTTTTCTCGTTTTTGAACTCAATTTAACTCCGTTTTCGTTCTAGTTTTCTTTAAACTTCCTTTTTAGTCAATTTAAGTCCATTAAAAGTGAAAAAAAATTAATTTAGGCTTATTTTTGAAAAATTAGGGTTTTTAGTGTGTCGTTTTAGCTTCCCATTTTCGTTTTTAGTATAATTTGTGTAATTTTCTCGTTTTTAGTGTAGTTTGCCTTATTTTTCTCGTAGTTTTAGAAAATCCAATCAATATCTTTCCCATTCAAGCATTGAAATTCAAACCGACTTCCGACTTTCCAATTCGCTCCTCGTTGGGGATAAACGACCCGGGAATCATACTTCCGGATATATATTGATTTTCTTCGTGAGTTTTGACTAATCACCTTGGTCAAAGGTGACTTGTCGGGATTTGCTTAAGTATTAATTATATATATATATACTTACAAGCTAATCATTTTTTGGCGCCGTTGCCAGGGAGGAGTGAAAGCGTTTGTCGTCTCGAAGCTTGATTATTTGTGCTTGAAGATTGTGAATATTTACTTATAAAATACTAAAAAAAACCCAAAAAGATAAAAACATTGTCTTTAATTATCAATAAAAATCACAAGTTGGTAAAAGAACACCAACATATAATACTTTCAACTGAAGTATTATCCATTAATAAGTTCCCGAACTAAAGAATCAAAAACTTACCTTTTGTGTCACTTGCGAGGTACGGTTCACCTTTTAAAAGATAAACAAACTCAAAGAGGGGTATAAGGCGGGTTGTTCCTAGGAACTACGACCCTAAAGGAAAAAGGTTTTTAATAGCTTCGCGCTTTCCTATTCCTCCGCTCCTTTGTGCGTTTTTCTTTTCGAAGAGTTACCGAGAAGCTTGTTGATTATTAGGTTTAAGTTGTCTTATTTCGTTGTCCGTTATTAAAATAAATTGTGAATTCATTTTTGATAAACCAAAAAAAAATTAGTGTAAATTTTCTTTTTATATTTTAGTGCATGCGCACTCGTTCTCAATCCCGTAATCTTAACCGTCAACAACAACAAGCCCCACCGGCTTTTGTTGAACCATTTAATCTTGAAGAACCAATTGAAAATCCAGCTCCTCCCGTAGTTACGATGGACGATAATCGTACTATGGCTCAATTGCTCGAAGCACCCACCGAGGGTTACGAGGATGCCATCGTTGTGCCCGAAATCACCGCGGACAACTTTGAGCTTAAGCACGGTTTGCTTACCCTCGTTCAAAACAAGCAATTCTTTGGACATGACAAAGAAGACCCTCATGCTCACATCCGTTATTTCAACAAGATCACTTCTACGATGAAGTTCCCGAACGTCCCGAGTACGTCGGTAAAGCTTATGCTTTTCCCATTTTCCCTCGAGGGGGCCGCCCGGATTTGGCTTGAGAAAGAACCCCCTCGATCGATTCTAACATGGGATGATCTTGTTTCGAAATTCATCAACAAATTCTTCCCTCCTTCTAAAACAACAAATCTTCGAAATGAAATCACGAGATTTCAACAAAGATTTGATGAGACGTTTTATGAAGCATGGGACCGATTCAACGATCTTCTTCGGGCATGTCCACATCATGGATTTTCAGAATTGCATCAACTCGATACATTCTACAATGCCTTGAACTCTAATGATCAAGATTCGTTAAATTCAGCCGCGGGTGGTAACTTTTTGGACAAAATGCCTCGTGATTGCCTAAGAATCATCGAGAGCAAAGCCAAAGTTCGTAATTCACGTAACAAACCGGTTGTTGCAAAAGTGAGTTCGAGCACTTCTACCCCCGGTATTTCTTCCGATGTTGCTGAGCTGAAAGATATGGTGAAAGCCTTACTTCTTGATAAGAAAAATCAATCTCCCGCTCCCACTCCCGTAAAAGCGGTCGAGGAAAGTTGTGTTACTTGTGGTGGTACTCATTCGTACCAAAATTGTCCCGCCACCAATGGCAACGTTTATCGTGACAATATTCAAGAGTACGTCTCTCAAGCCGCCGCAGCTAACTACAACCAAGGAAATACCGGTTATCGAGCCCCGATTGCTAATCAAATTCGACCTCCCGGTTTTCCTCCCGTTCAAAACAATCAAAACAATCAAGGAAACAATCAGAACCGTTACAACCAAAACCGGGGAAATTTCAATCAAGCTTCAGCTTACCAACCCCCGGTTAATCAAGGTCAAATCTATCGACCTCAGGTTGTTCAACCTCCTGCTTATCAAGCTCCCGCTTATCAAGCCCCAGCTCCTCAAATTCAAGGTGTATCAAAGGAAGATTTTCAAGCCTACGTAAAGGCTAATGATGCTGTGATGAGGAACATGCAAACTCAAGGTCAAAACATGCAAAATCAATTGACCAATTTGACGGACATGCTTTCCAAATTTGTCACTTCCAATACCGCCTCTACTTCAGGTTCGGGAACTCTCCCAAGTAACACCGTTACTAACCCGAAGGAGGACTTGAAAGGTATTACCACCCGAAGTGGTGTTGCTTACAAAGGACCCACGATTCCTACTACTTCTTCTCCTAAAGTAGTGGAACGTGAGACCGAGGTCACAAAGGACACGATGCCTCCTACTAATAACGGAAGCACCGAAGACGTCCAACCTCCGGTTGTCCCTGTTGTCCATCATGAATCAATCTCTGAGCCCGTAAATGCTCCCGTTAGTGCTCCGATGCCTAACCAAAAAACATCAATTCCATTTCCTTCAAGAAGAAATGATGAAAGGCGCCGTGAAAAAGCTAACGACCAAATTGAGAAATTCTATGAAATCTTTAGAGATTTGAGTTTCGAAATTAGCTTTACGGATGCCTTGATGCTTATGCCAAAATTCGCCTCGACTCTAAAAACCTTAATCGGAAACAAAGAAAAGTTGAGTGAAATGGCTAGAACTCCATTGAACGAGAATTGCTCGGCGGTCATCCTCAACAAGTTACCGAAAAAACTTGGAGACCCTGGCCGATTTCTTATTCCATGTGAATTTTCCGGGATTAATACATGCAACGCCTTGGCCGATCTCGGCGCGAGCATTAATCTTATGCCATATTCCGTATGGAAAAATCTCTCTCTTCCCGAACTAACCCCGACTTGCATGACGCTAGAGCTAGCGGACCGTTCGATCTCTGAACCGATCGGTATCGCCGAAGATGTCTATGTAACGGTGGGAAAGTTCCAATTTCCAGCAGATTTCGTGGTCGTAGATTTTGAACCAGACCCCCGAGTACCTTTAATTCTCGGGAGGAGTTTCTTAAAGACCAGTCGTGCATTGATAGATGTATACGAAGGTGAAATAACCCTTCGTGTTGGCAGAGAGGCCATCACATTTAATCTGGACCAAACTTCGAGATACACGGCTAATTACAATCATATGACGGCAAACCGAATTGACGTCATTGATATGGCTTGTGAAGAATACTCTCAAGAAGTTCTTGGTTTCTCTAATGTGAGTGGCAATCCTACTCCTTACTATGGCAAGTGAAGAATACTCGCAAGAAGTTCTAGGTTTTTCTGATTCAGTTGCATACGGTAATCCTTCTCCGGATTACGATCCAATTGTTTCAAATTCTTCACCAACACTAACTCCTTTCGGGGATAGTGATTTTCTCCTTCTCGAAGAAGCAAATGCTTTTATAGCTGTCGATGACGAGCCAATTTCACGGGAAATTGATGCTACTTACTATGATCCGGAGGGTGACATTCTTATTCTGGAAGCACTTCTCAATAGTGAACCGTTACCTCCTCTTCCGAATCATAAAGATTATTCGCCCGGAATCCGGAAAGAACTTAAAGTTGTTGAAGCTAAAACCGTTAAATCATCAATTGATGAGCCTCCCGAGGTTGAACTCAAGGACTTGCCACCTCATTTAGAATACGCATTTTTGGAAGGCGACGACAAGTTGCCCGTCATAATTGCGAAAGACTTGAAGGATGAGGAGAAGGCAGCTCTTATCAAGGTTCTAAAGTCCCACAAGCGAGCCATCGCTTGGAAACTCTCCGATATCAAGGGTGTTGATCCAGAGTTTTGTACTCACAAAATCCTTATGGAAGAGGACTACGAACCAACAGTTCAGAGTCAAAGACGGGTAAACCCAAAGATCCACGACGTCATCAAAAAAGAGGTTGAAAAACTTCTTGACGCCGGACTAATTTATCCGATCTCTGACAGTCCATGGGTAAGCCCGGTGCACTGTGTACCAAAGAAAGGTGGCATAACCGTCGTCAAGAATGATGATAATGATTTGATACCAACTCGATTGGTCACGGGGTGGAGAGTGTGCATTGACTATAGAAAGTTGAATGAAGCCACCCGAAAAGACCACTTCCCATTACCCTTCATGGATCAAATGCTCGAAAGACTCGCGGGAAACCAATACTATTGTTTCCTCGATGGCTTCTCGGGTTATTTTCAGATTCCTATTGACCCGAAGGATCAAGAGAAGACAACATTCACTTGCCCATACGGAACGTTCGCCTATCGCCGCATGCCTTTTGGGCTATGCAATGCACCCGACACGTTTCAACGATGTATGATGGCAATCTTCCATGACATGATCGAAAAGACAATGGAAGTGTTCATGGATGACTTCTCGGTCTTCGGAGATTCTTTCTCTACATGCCTATCCCATTTGGAAAAAATGTTAAAACGGTGTGAAGACACCAATTTGGCCCTAAACTGGGAGAAAAGCCATTTTATGGTTAAGGAAGGCATTGTTCTTGGACACAAAATCTCTAAGTCAGGAATTGAGGTCGATCGTGCTAAAGTTGAAGTTATAGCCAAGCTCCCTCACCCGACTACTGTCAAAGGTGTCCGTAGTTTTCTTGGGCATGCCGGTTTTTACCGACGTTTCATACAAGACTTTTCAAAAATTGCCCGTCCAATGACCCACTTGCTTGAAAAAGAGACTCCATTTTTCTTCTCAAAAGAGTGTATCGAATCCTTTAATACACTTAAAAGAAAATTGACCGAGGCTCCAATTTTGATTGCTCCCGACTGGGACTTGCCTTTCGAACTAATGTGTGATGCAAGCGACTTTGCAATTGGGGCAGTCCTAGGGCAACGAAAGAACAAGCATTTCCAACCAATTCACTATGCCAGCAAGACAATGTGACGAAGCTCAAGCACACTACACTTAACGACTTTGTTTGGTAGGTTATGTTTTTTTTGTTTTGAAAAAAGAATTACTTGCCGTAGTGTACGCTTTTGAGAAGATCCGTCATATCTCGTATTGTCCAAGATCAATATGTATATCTAACCATTCTGCTATAAAGTATCTCTTTGCTAAAAAGTGCTAAGGCAAGACTATGCGTGGATGGCCTTTGCTTCCAAGAATTCGATGTTGAATCCGAGAAAAAAAAGGAGCAGAAAATCTAGCCCGCCGATCATACTCACCAGACTTGGAGAAACCCTTTACCCAAGATGAGTACGAGAACAAGGAAATTACGAACACATTTTCCACTCGAAACTCGTTGGATTGGGTTGCTCTTTCGTGATGATAGAACCGACCATGGTTTTGCAGATTTCGCAAACTACTATGCGGGAACTTCATTGTCAAGGAATGATCTCCCAACAGAAAAACAAATGTTTCAAAGATGTCACACATTATTTAAGGGACGACCCCTTTCTATCAAGGAAGATCTGAGTGACCAAGTAATTAGGCTTGTGTTTCGGCAAAAAATCTGTGACATTCTCAAAGCTTGAGCCACAGTGGAGACCCACCAGTACACTAACGGTGCCAAATTACACCGCTAAAAAATCTTCGATCAGGATTTTATTGGCCCACAAACTACAAGGATGCACATGACTTTGTCACCCATGTGACATTTGTCAACGTCAAGGCAATTTCCGCAACGTGATGATATGTGCCACAAAACTCTATCAAAGTTAGCTGAAATCTTTAAACATTTGGGGCATTGATTTTATTGTGCCTACCCCCGTCATCAAGAGGGAACGAAAAATTCATCGAGTAGGGGAGGGAATAGGGGGGGGTTCACCTTACAAATTTAATGGGTTGAAAGCCAAAGCGCTCCTCACCAATGATGCCCAGATGTTTGCAATTTCTTAAATCTCTCCATTCTCTAGAATTGTTTCCCTCGTGCAATCATAAGTGAATCGCGGAACCCATTTATGCAATAACCAGTTTGCAAAAGATCATAGCTTAAATAACGGAGATCACTCATCGTCTCTCACCGCTATATACTAGCCACAAACAAGTTGCAAGTTGAGTATCAATCGTGGCATTGAAAAGAATTCTTGAAGGACCTGTGGGCGAAAACCGTGCCTCTTGTCGTAAACAAACTGGATGACTCCTCTGGCCTTTCCCGTTCTCAGCTTACAAAACACCCAACGGGTGCACTCCGTACAAGGCTTTATATGGCAAGTCATGTCAATTTGCAGTCGAGTTGACACAAAGCTTAATGTCCCTTAAGCATACCAACTATAGATATCCAAACCCAGGTTGATCACAAAAAAGTTTTCAACTCAATGAACTTAAAGAACTTTGTAATCATAGCCTAAGAAAACTCTATGATCTAGTAAAGAAGAAAACCAAGAGGATCCACGATGCCCAAGAATCAAAAACCTGCGTTTTCCAACGTTGGGTGATCAAGTATCTCCTCTTTAACTCTCTATAAAAGATTTTCTTCGTCAGAGTTGAAATTCCCGTTGGTCATGACCATTTCACCATTGTCCAAGTCTTTCGTATGGCATCGTCGAGTTATCCCGAAAACAATTGGGCCAACTTCAAAGGTTTAAAAATGGGGTTCATAGAATTAAACACATTTAGGAGGGGACATACCAACCGAGGTTGCCCCGGACCTCCAACACCTTCCCCAAGACCACTAAATTCGAGATTGGGTCAAGCAATAGCGACCTAAACAAGCGCTCGTGGAGGCACACCGTGCGTATCAGTAGTAAGTATTATGTAGTAATAAATAAGTGTTTTTGTGTGAGGAGGCTTACATCTTCCATTACCCGTGTTTTGTCCGTGTTTTGTGTGTTTTGTGTTGTATGTCCAGGATTTCCCTGATTGTGAAGACTCTCGTGCTCGCCAGTTTTGCCCTTCATACCACACGATGATTGCACATCCACGAATCTTCATTTTGGGAATCCTATATCCAAATCTAATCGACTAAGCGTTTTAATCTTTTGGCACTCTTAATAAACGGCTTAGATTTACGTAGGTAACACCTTTTAAAAAAAACAATCGGGATGAGATTTAGTTCTATATGAAAGGGGGGGGGGGATCTTCGATTTGATTTTTGCTTGCAGCCGTTGTTGTCACACGGCAGTAATCCCCGTTTTTACCACCAAAGATTTTGCCAAAAAATTACGAAAAAATAAATTATTTTTAAAATTTTTTTCAAAAATAAGATAAGTGTATTTGTCACTGTTTTTTGACTTTCCAATTGGGTAGAATGAGAATACATTTGACTCGATCGATGCGTGTTGACCCTACTTTGTCCCGTAAAAAACCATTTAATAAACGAAAGTTTTAGGCTAAGCATTCGCGGACCTTTTATTAGGGAATTTAAAATTTGCGAAGAATCAGTAAATGATAGAGTTTTTTACTACATGATAGGATGCTACAAGGAATTATTTGAAAATCATAAAAAGCTTATAAGTGGTAAACTTGCGTTTTTCTCTCAGAAGCTCTTAACCTGACTAATAAACGTGCTTAATTTTGCTTTGACTTTAAACCGACATTTTCTAAAAAGAAGCTCTTTCGGAAACGAAAATATTCATCTTAGTTCAACTTTATACTTGAGTTTCTAAAACGAAATTTTCTCTATTACGGAAAATATGTTGCAAAATAAAAAAAAATGAAAAAAATGGAAAAAATAAAAAAATTGAATAATCAAAATTGTGGGCTGATAAAGGTTTACTGCATCTTGCCGGCTCACAACCGATGTTGCAATCTTCAAAACAAGGCCCATGGTGAGATAATAAATGCCAAAGTGCATCTGTAACTATTAGAAACCGTCGTCAGACTAAGTCACTACATCTTGTCAAAGGCGTGGCCGATGTTGTAGTCATGTAAATAATGACGATATTTTAGTATAGTATATAGCAATAAATGAAAATTTAATGGTTAAGATTTCTTTTTCTAAACTCAAGTATAATTTTGAACTAAGAATAACTTGCTTAGAGCTTCAAAAGTTTTTTGGTCTGCCTCGGTAGATTATTTTCGATTAATATTCTCCGGGGTATCAAAACCCTGGCAAAACTTAGCTGAAAGGCTGGGACGTTCCGAGAAGAAAGGTCGCTACATGGAATAATCGCACCAATGAGATCATTAAATTTTTGATATTTGCGTCTTTTGAGAGCATTGTTTTATTAGCGGTAATCTAAAAAATCGCCAAAAAGGAGGAGTATCCCCGCTATACATGCGAACAATTCTCCTGTGGGTCTCAACCTGATAACCTAAGTCGAATCCGCGGGATACTATCGAGAATATGCCTGGTTGAGTGGGTGAACTAGTCTTTCCCCTCCAGATTTCATCAAAAATTCGTATGCACATAAAACTGTACCACTTTCTAATGATAAAACCTGTTCAATCTAAATTTAACTTAAAAAAAAGCACAACTACACTAAATGAATAATTGTTGGGATAGCGAAAAGTTATGACAAGTCATAGTTATAAGTAGTGTTAGCATCTTTACTTTGTACTTAGCGGTGATTTCGGTTTTTACGTTTATCTTGGGACTATTAAAAGTAGAGGAACGATGAATTTTATCCGTCAGGAAATCCTAAAATTTTCAATGGCGCTTCTCATTCTATGACACCAGTGTTGATATAAATAAAAGAATTCAAACAGGAAGTTAAAAAAGAAAAAGAGAAATCAATAAAATATTAGGGATAGTTAGTGTACATATAAAAAATGGTGAAAACGGGACTTGTCGAAGCTATTGATTCTTTAGTTTCCCCTGACGAACACTTAGCTACTTTTCGAGGTTATTAATCGAGGGGGATCGAGATTCTTAGTTTTCTAAGTGTTTACTTCATAACATTGCGTGAGGACACGACAATACCTTAGTATGGGGGATTTTAATATGTGCTTAATTACACATATTTTATATCCAATAAAACGAGCCTAAATGACCAAAAACAGACAAAAACTGCCAAATATATGTTTGTTTTGCATTTGTATTGTGCAGGAAACGGATATCACACAAAAGGACGAAAAACAAAGCCAAAAACGACAAAACTGAGCACGGAATGGAAAAGTGTGAAAAGACGAAGCCAAATCGAAGCCAAAAAGTCAAACAGTCAAAGTCAAAGTCAACCTCCGTACAAAAGTCAAAGTCAACTCTAACCCTGAAGCAGAAAAGACAACTTGAGGGATCACAATTGCCAAATCCCCAAAGTTGTTAAAAAGAGATAAAAGACCACAAGGACTGACTTTGCAAAAGGACTTATAACTCTTAAGGGTTAAAGCTGCCAAGTCCTAAAACTCTTAACAACACAAGGACCATGGCTGCAAAAACATACATATCCATTAGGGGCCAAACTTGTCACTACCCAAAACTTTTCCCTGTTACCTACAAACCAAATTTCCCGCCCATTTTAAACCCACCACAAGTCACGGGTGTTCTCCACCCTCGTTTACCCTGCAACCCAATTAAACCTTGGATAAACCTCACCCCTCACCCCACTAAACCCCTCAGCCCTATAAGATTGCCAAGTTGGCAATCCCACCACTCCCCAAGCTCAATTCGATGGCATAGATTGACCCAAAAGAAGCACATGTGAATTTGAAGGCTGAGATTGCTTTTATTATTCATCTCATACAACTAACACAACCTTTGGAAGCCCTCATAAAGAAAGCACAACACAAAGACCAAGCTTATAAAGAATTCGGCTATATATAGGACCTCATTGGAGCATCTACGCGAGGAGCTTATTAGTTTAATTGTCAATTTAAATTAAGTCTTTTTTAGCTTATTGTACCATATTTTTTTTCAGCATTGTAACACTTTTAAAGTTTAATGAAGTTTTGAGGAATTTATGTTAAAGACCCAAGTTTTAAATTCAAGTCTTAAGTTGTTGATTAGTGCTCAATTGTGTTCAAAAAGCTTTCACTTAAGCATATTTATAAGCTGCTTTTATTAAGTAAAAGAAAAAAAACGTTAAATTATAAAAAAAATTCAAAAAATACCAAAAAAAAACCACAGCATAATAATATTGTGGATGATAAGTCAGGATATAGGGAAGTCTTAAGGGACTCACTAGCTTGAATAAACACAAGCTAAGAGCATTGTAGATTAATCTCAAATGATCAATGATTAAGCCGTTGTTAGATCTAAGGCTTTGGGTAAGTCCTATTTCTTTCATTTAAGCAATAGAATATTACTGCATTAGCTTATTACAGCTTAATTGTGCGTATTTTCGTTTTTCAATATGCTTATAATCTTATTATCGATGTAAGTATTGTTTGTTTTTGTAAAACCCTTGGCTAACAATACCCAAAACGATTAAAGATCCAAATTCAGATTAAAAAGGGGTTTTGGGACAAGAGTAAAAAATGGTCCAATATGGATATAACATGGGTTGGGGTTTAACCTAAGTCTGATTTAATCTAGCTTAAATAAGGTCTAAAAACCTAGTTAGAATAAGTATTTTTATTTGTAAATATCAAAAGATTTAAGTGTAATTTAGCTTTGGTTCAAGTCTGGTTGATTTTAATTGTTTAGTTTGCTTATTTTGTATTGTAATTTTAAAGTAGCTTTATTAGTACCTGTTTAGTATAGATATTTGATTGTTATTTAGGTGATATTTTGTTTTTATAGGCTAAGAATCCCTGCAATATTTATTTGTGGTTCAACATTTTCTGTCAAAATAACCTTGAAATTTTAAAGAGTCATTTTCTTAAGCTAAATTAGATAGGTTATAGAAACTGTTAGTTTCTAAAAATCAAGCAAAGTACATTAAGTACCGAAGCTTAAATCGGTTAAAGACTTATTTTAAAGTTTGATCATTTAAGATAACCTATACTTAAGCCAGGCAATATAAGCAGTTTTGCAAAAGAAACCCCTCCCCTGGTGCAAAAGTCATTGTTCAAGACAGTTTTTCTAGGCTTATTTGTATTAGATAGCTTGAGTCTATTGCTTTTCTAGGTCGTTAATAAGCCATTTTACAAGCCCCTAGAAGCCCAAGTCTTAATTCACTATCTAGGTGGCTTATTTTTAAGCTCAAAGAAGGCCTTTTGTCTGTTTTACCTTTTTTTTTATGTCAGTTAGCTTATTAAGCTTTTATAAGCTTAATTTTCTTTCTTTAGGCTTATTTTGAACCTGCATTAGCTTAGTAAGTTAGTTAAGCCTTGGATTAGCTTATTTTCCTTTATACTTATTTAAGTTAGTTAAAGCCAAAAGAAAAAGGGCAACAGTAGTGCCCCAAAAAATTTTTTCCCTTTTAAGCTTATTCTGTCAGATTCAAGTGCTTTTTCCTAGCTTATTAGTGCTTTTCATAAAAAGTCGTAGTTATAAAAAATGCTTAATTTTATGTGCTTTTTAACTTTGAAAAAAAAGGGGAAGGAGGGAAGTCCCAAGGAGCTGAGGCTCGAACTCAGGACCTCACCTCCCTCAACCCTTCATACATAACACACAAAACTTGTATATTTTACTACAGTACAATTACCTTTCAATACTTTGTGAGTTCATAGCCCCCTTTTTCTATAATTGTTTTACAAAATCTACGGGGTGAATTACATTGCTTGTTTTACTATCGGACACAAGTGTTTTTCAAAGTGTATGCTATCCAGATTACTGCCTGATTATTAATGCCTAAGTTACCTTATTGCCGTGAAGTCCCTATTATCATGAACCGTTAATTGCTATTATAGTGAGCGCTGGTGTTATGGATAGATCTATCGGGACTAACAACCCCCACCCTTACTTGGGTCACTAGTTTGATCGGGTGCATTTAACATTGAGAGATGTTAGGTTGTTGGCAAGCATCCTATATTCTGATTGGGGCAAAAATCTAGTTAAGGCTTCGGTGTCATGAGCTTAGTGCAATAATATATACTTAGACTTGATGAATGTGTTTCTCTTGTCTACATTACTTGTTTTGGACTTCGGAATATGTACTTAGTCCACCATTACTTCGATCTTGTGGTCCACTTTTAAATACTTCTTGATTTGATGAATCACTACTTGGATTTTGGAAATAATACTTTGAATGTTGTAACGCTACTTTTCTTCTGAAATATTCTTAAATTATTTCAATACCGCTTTTTACTTAAACCTATGAATTCACCAACATTATTGTTGACGTTTTAGCATGTATTTTCAGGTTACTATTTTGCTAGTGGAGCATTGGGAGCATTCGAGTCGCGCGGATATATATATATTTTAAGGCTTAATAATTTTAGTATCACATGAATAACATTTTTGACAATGTTTACTAATACACACAAGTGAGACCTAGTGTAACTCTGACATTTTTACCTAAATATGAATGTGACATTTTATAAAACCGACTCTTTTGAGGTCGTTTTCTGTGACTGTGCGTAAGGACTTATGAAGTAAACACCCATTGTTATCATTCATTGCAACCAAATTTGGGGGTGTTACATTAATAAATTTGTCAAGTGTGTGGAAAATAATTTCTGAGATCATATATTAAAAACCGTCACTGAAAATATTCTAACACATCAACTCTCTCAACAAGATTTTTAAATCTTTCAACAACTGGCGTTGTTTGACATTGATTTGTGAAAAACAAAAAGATTGTATTAATACATTGGTAATTAAGTAAAAGAAAATGTATTTTTAAACTTTGCTTTTGCTTGCATTGTTCTAACACACACACATAATTATATTCTTTTTACCAACGTATAGTATTTTACAAAAGATGTGTGTTGTATAAAAATGCTTAGGAAAATCATTTATATGCTCATAAAATGTCAAAAACTATGCATACTATACATATCAACAGATAGTTTTTCGCACAAGCAAAATATATGACAATCTTGAAGTAAGAAATTAACTTGTCATTATTCATCAACCTTACCTTACAACTAGCCTTAGGATTAGTGGAACATAATATGAAAATCTTTATTTGTCTTCTTTTAAAAGAATGTTCGTGAGGGTCAAGAAAGATTTCGAATATATATCAACTCATTATTCAAACTATGATTGATGTTATTATCGAATCTAATTGATAAGATTTTGAGTATGGACAAGAAATCAGATTTTATTTGTCTACTTTAAGATAATCAAAAATATAACAAGAGATATTATTCTTGACGCCTACATACCTCAAGCACACTCGATTGTATGAAAAAAAACGACATCCCTTTCAAGACGATAAGAATATGCATCGATCATAACTCAACACTTGAGTAGATGATGTCATAATGATACTACTTGACCAAATAGTTTGTGATACAAATATTGGCAAATATATGCATATAATACATAATGAAGAATGATTAACGACTATGAATGTTTATCCAAAATTTTCAAGTAAATACCTTGCAACGCAAATGGTAAATTCATCCATGTCCGAAAAGACAAACAGAGCAATGCACAACATAGAGTAACTCTGCTCCAAACAATTCAAAACACAACACAAACTCAAACTCTCTTCTCATTTAAACTTCCTCTTACACTACCGAATACAGTAAATATTTCTTATCACGACCAAATGAGTACCCTTTAACCCCATAAGGTTAGCATGGAAGAATTGAACCTAATATTCCAAACATTATTGCACATTCTTAAATAAGTGATCGTAAGAATATTTCGAATATGAAGATGATTATTAATTCAAACGATAATCAAATCTCACATTCAATCTAATTACAAATCTAGAATATGAACAGAAATCGATGATTTCGGATTTATCTAGATCATGGAAATATCAATCACATGACTTCATAGAAATTTTTCCGAGTCTACAGTTTAACCTTCCTCTGGTAATTACATGAAATCACGAAGTCGATTGTAAAACAATAAGATTGGTCATCAAAATAGCAACTCACACTTGCATGAAGGATTTTTCAATTGAGTCTAAAGTGTTAAAATGTTGTGTTATTAGCTATGGCAAATTATACATGCTACATCTAAACACACTCTAATTAGGATTGACGACTTATAAATTTCCATCGGAAACTCAATAAGTACTCCAACTTGATAAGCAAGACTTGGATGTCATTTCTGAAAACTTAAACCGAGAACCCTTATAACTTAAATAAGTTTTTTCTAACTAACCTAATATCAACACCAATCTCCCAAATAATGGATAAATGTTTTATTCTTCCCGAAAAATTTGGCACCTCCACTTATCGATGGATCCTTCTTCTTAGATTCTCTTCGTGTTAGGTAAATCTGCCCTAAAGCATTAGAATTAAACATCTTCTGTTTGATCAAACACTTAAAAAGACCAACTACATGGTAACTAAACTTTAGTTAATCATCATTATTTCCTATAAAGAAATATTCTCAAGATCTATTTGAGGTAAATAACTTATTGGATTTCTACATAAAAGACATGCAAAGGTGCTTTCTTTGAACACTCTCATTATTGATATTACAGTTTGTCACTCTTAATGCATACTTCCTAGGTCCTAGATGACCTCATTCTCTCTGACATACTACAAACAGTTTTGCCTCTCAATTAACCTTGAAATTTCACACATCTTGATTAAGGATTATGCGAACCGCAATTAAAGCATGTTAAGATTGAGTCCATGTTAGGCCCTTCTATGAAAAAGAAATCAAATTTAATCTTTGCTTTACAACCTTCATTAGCAAATATAGGAATTATACTTGTCTAAACATGAGAATGACTACTAGAGAATCTATTGCACTAGAAATTCAATTTGACCTAATGGTTGAATTGCTTCCAAGAGTGAAGTTGGGTTTGTGGTATAACCCGTAAAAATGGTCGTGTTTAGCCTGAATTGAGCACCACTAGTGATAGTCTCATATTCATTCTCTAATTTGATTAAATGAACTCTTCGGGGGGGGGGGGGGGGGGGGGGGGGGGGGGGGGGGGGGTTGTTTGGCTATATATGCCTTAATGATATCTACATCGATAGACTTTGTATCTCATTTAGATTGCACACTAAGACAAGTAAAAATAGATTTCTTCTTAATCAATCTAGACAACATGCACCTCACATATGTGCTTTGAAGCATCAAGATGATAACTTGCTCCCGTCTGATGCAATTATATGACTTCATGACTATTTTGATGCTCAACGATTAATTGTATATCTATTAAATGCATGTCTATTATAAAGGCGTTGTACTTTTTTCTAGCAGTTTAGATAAAATATCTTTTAGTTTATCTAAATGACACATGCTCCTAAATGCTAAATGCTAACATGTTTTACATGATGATTACATTTAAAATTATCATGTTTTGTTTGCGTCATCTTACATGACTTACATGTTAATTGTGCACCTACACTATGTTAGGTTGATGTATGACAAATAAGGTTTAGATGTCATACAGTCTTACACATTAATCTGTTGATTTATTAGTTGTTGATGCATGCCTTAGATAAACTTGCATGCTTACATCTATATGTCTTATACATCGTATGTATATATATACTCACACTATAAATATCGTTCTTCGCGTATGGGTGCACTAATCTAAATTTCAAAGAGTCATAAAATGGATCTTAAAATCTTCTAGAGTCTTCACTCACACACTCCTTTTGATCATCGACTCGCTTTCCTTCCAAATCATCTACTCTTAGTCAAATAAAGCATTTTATATACAAAATCTAACGCTCTCAAGTAGGTTTGACAACAAAATATTTCCATCCGGAAATAATTCCAAGTATCACTTAACTGCGATTGCAACGTTAAAGGTCATATTCGAAAATCCCTATTCAAGTCTTTTAACAACATAAGTTAAAACGCTCTCCTTTTCTCTTCGACGAAAACACTCTTATCTCTTCGACGAAACATTCTTTCTCTTCGACGAGAACATTCTTTCTTTCGACGAAAACACTCTTTGTCTTTCGATCACACCTATCTTTCTCTCACTCATCCACGCTCATCACATAGAGATGGCTAATCCCATTATTTTTTATTTTTTTTTTTTCCCTTAGGCTATTTCCGCTACCACCATTAAGATAACCTTATACCTCGCATGTGAATTTTCGATAAACATTCCACATACTGAGTAAGACACCATCCGTCTTGGACACTGTCAAGCTCGTCACCTCCATCTTCGTTTGTTTTTTGGTCTTTATTATACTAATTAATATTATTATTATTACTATTATTATTTTCGCGTACGAAACACACCGAAGATACGTCACCATTTCCTTCAGGACAATGTCCAAAAGGAAAAATCTCCATCGAAAAGGTTGCGTCCGAAGATAAAATCGCCGACATTCTTTCTTTACCCCTCAATCGCGAATCGTTAAATTATCTTCGTCTTGGTTTAGGAATGATGGAACACATTCCATAAATCGTTCTCCTCTTTTCTTCTAGTTTCGATTCTAGTCCGTGTTTCACTTTTCCATGTCGTGACAACTTAAATACATTCATCCAAAGGTACTATAAGTAATTATTTAATTAGCGAAATCAAATTAAAATGTCACTCCATTTCAAAAAAATTTTTTGTTAACCATACGATTTCAAACACCTTTGCTGGTGGCGGTCCCCCATAAACCAGGCGCCCCTCTGATTTAAAACAGGCGGCCCCCATTATATGGAACAGCCGATACAGATTGTGATATCTTTATCATTTCCTTCTCTAATCATAAAACGAACACCTTGTTTCTCTCTTCTTCTTTTCTTCATCTAAGATTAACGTCTACCCACACCCAAACCTATACCAATATCTCTCTATAGATCAACGGGTCATCCTCATATCCAACACTCCTAAGCAACGTTGCTTATTCTATCAAGAGTCAAGTGAATTTCATAAGATATGCATCGCATTTATCAAACACTTTCATACAATCAATAGACTTTATAATCCATCACTTCACAATAAATCCCCATCATATACAAACCTGGTCCCTCACATCTCAAATACGCTTGTCTCAAATTCTTAACGATTCTTCTCACTCCTAAAATGTTTTATTCTCTCCTTCTAGTAGTCTTCACGTAAACCTCTATTCTCACTTCTGAACGGTTCTTCTCACTTTCAAGAGTCCTCTCACTTCAAATAAGTATTCTTACCTCTAACGTTTCTTCTCACTTCTAAACATTTCTTCTCGCCTCTAATAGTCTTGTTACTATTTGAATTCCTCCTATATCTCTTGACAACTTAATTATTTCATCTAAAATATTTAAGTAATTTGCGAAGTTTAAATGTCACTCCTTCGCGAAACTTTCCACTTTCTAGAAGGTAAAAAACATAAAGAAGATATTAAATCTTCAAGTGTTATTGAGTCACCACATTATTGAGTCTCTCATTATTATTCCACCATGAAAGAACTACCACCTCACTTCACATCCCACTTTGTTCCTCAACATTGTCAACCAACAAAACACTAAACAAACCTTTAAATTCTCAATCATCCACCTTTGTATTGATAGGATCATATGCACATCAATTGTTAGTGCAAATGATATATCAATCTTTTCTATCAACCTTTCGTCAACATGTTCCTTCTTCAGTATCTCTTATCCTTTCTCACTTTTCGGCTCTATGGAATCATTTTCATTCACATCCAAGAGCACATCGTCTCCATCCTCGTCTTATTTTTCTATTTATTCTTTTAAAATATGTATATATATTTTTCCAATATATTAAGTGTCATTAGTCTACTTTTAAAAGGTCATTTTTATATTATTTTTGCGTCAATCAATAAACGAATCCCATTCTCATTTATTAAAAGCTGGTCTAATCTTTCTCCATAAACATACGTCTCGATTCTTTTTATTTCATCATTTAGGTTGTTTTTAAAATAATGATTACTTGTGTCTAGTTTCTACTTCTCTTTCAAAGTGTCATACTTTAGAATAATAAAACCTAGAAGTGCATGTCTAGTTCCCCGCTAATGTTTTGCTATATGTATATGTGCACTTGTCTACTAACTTTGTTTTGTAGCACAACAATATCTTGATTCCTTGGTTCCCCAAACAAGGGGGAGCATACATCGAAGGGGAGCACTTGCAAGCGCTCTACTCATTTAAATTGCATCAAACTTCTTGAGCATCGATGGTAATTTATTTGATCCATGGATCCGTTAGAGTCAATATACAAGGAATGATGTTATCATGGGGACGCAATGAGCAAGCGGGAGCTAGCAAACATATGGGTAAATAGCATGGAGTTGGTTAAACCATGATGATAGAAGACTTCACTAGGATGATGCAAGCTCACCTTTATAGGAAGATAGGATCGGGGATTGTCAAATACAATGAAGGGTTCATTCGTACTCCAAATAATTCACCTCCTTCACTTTAAAATCACCCTCAACCTTAAGGTCCTCTTCTCATAACTTTAACTTATATACTTGAAGTACCTACCTTCTTTTCAAGCCTTCTCCTCATCTATCATGACCTCCTCTAAATTATCCAAACATAACTTCTTCAACCTACACATAACTTCTTCTTATTCCTCCAACCTATATACTTGGAGCACCTACCTTTTCCTCATTCCTTCAACCTATACACTCAAAGTACCTACCTTCTTCTCTTGCCTACCTCTCATCTCTCATGACATTTTCTAAACTATCCAAGAAACACACAATCACCTTCACCTTTATTTTTCATATCTTCTCCTCAATCCTATATACTCGAAGCACCTATCTTCTTCTCATTCCTCTAACGCATATACCCGGAACACATACCATCTTCTCATATCTTCGTCTCATATTCACATAATACCTTTTTGCTTCGACAAAAGGGGGAGAAGGGAGTGTAAACGACTAACTTTTAAACTTTACTATGTGTTATAGTTTACATAGTTTGTCATCATCAAAAAGGGGGAGATTGTTAGTGCAAATATTACGATATTTAATCTATACGATCTCTTTATGTTTTGGTGATGACAAACATGTGACTTGTAATACGTAACGTAAAGTGCGCAAGTTACTCGTAATCACAAATCATCAATGCATACATGCATCAACATCTCTCGACGTCTCAAGTATGCATCAAGACGGACATTGGTTTACACCTGACGTAAATCACGCAAGGTATGGATAAACAAATCATTAAACTTAATTAGTGATCAAGAAAATAATTTTTCTTCTTAATCCATCATATTTTTATAAAACTAGACTTTTATAAAAATACACAAAATAGTTTTAATTAAATAAAAATAAGTTTTATTTAAAAACATAAAATTTGAAATTCAAATTTTCCCCCCAAAACTGCTGCCAGCTAAGTCAGATAAACCTTCCCCACAAAAAGACAAAAATCAGAGCGTCAGTCTAGGGGCGGCCCCCTTAGGGCCTAGGCGGCCCCCTTATATATAAGGGACCGCCGGGACCGCCCCCAGCTGACCGTTGGGGAATCCTGGCTATAAATACTGGTCCACCCCTTGCTGAAAATTAACCCTCTTTGCACAGATTTTTCAAATTCCTTTCTCTCTCTAAAATCCCCTTTCTCTCTCTAAATATCTTGATCACTAACATAGTTTAATCTTGTTTAAATGTGATCCAATCTTCTATCCTTTCCTTCTTCCCTCATGTGCAAGAGAAGAACTTCGGTCATCTTCAAGATCCGAAGTTATGTAGTCTAGTTAGTCCATTTGTAACATTTGTTACATATAGATCGAGTCCATGTCTTCCAATCTTTAGTAGTGTGTAGATCCAAATGATGTATATATTTGGATGGGTTGATTGAGGGTTGGTTAGTATTTTAGGCCTTAAAATACATTGGTGAAGTGGTAGATTGGTTCTAGCTAAGATTAGGACTCGACATCTAGCTTAGTGTCGGAAAATAATGTAAGCGACGCGGTTTATGTGTTTAGGCCATAAAACACAAGGTTTGTTATGTTGGGCCATAAAACATAACGGGTTTGGTTGTACCCGAAGAAGAACTCGACATCTAGCTTAGTGTCGGAAAATAATGTAAGCATTGGTATAAGGTTTTCTCCGCCGAAAGGGAGCTTGTTGATTAGTGAAGTAACTCTCGAGTTGGATACTCGGGGAGTGGAGTAGGGCGAAGAGGAGCTTCGTGACCGAACCACTATAAATCACCGTGTCGGTTTGCATTTTCTTTTACCTTTCGCTTTACTTATTTCTTTACATTTACCGCTTTACTTTTATACTTGCATTGTGTCCATAATTGTGTGATTGGTTGTGTATATCTTGTTAGTTAAGGTTGTGTATCTCTTTGTGCTAAATATTGTGAGTATGATTATATTGTTAGAATATGTGTTAGCTATTATAAACCAATTATCAAAACTTCTCATATTGCGTCAAACTTGATTGGTGATTTGATACAAAAGATCTAGTCTGAAAACCTCTTCTGGAGGCGGTCCCATAATTCAGGCGGCCCCCTGATATACTTGGCGGCCCCCATATATATATGGGACCGCCAGTAGAAGAGTGATGTAATCTTTGATTTAAAGTTTTTTAATGGAAACGTATTCACCCCCCGTAGTATTTCAGTAGGCATTTTCTATATTTGGTTTAAGCTCTATCTGAAAAGAAAATAATATAGTATATTTTGGGTCTTATCGGGTTAACCCGATAAGATATATATTTCAACCCTAACCCGACCCGATAACAATATCGGGTTATCGGGTGAAAATAACCCGACAAATTTTTTTAACCCGACCCGATTAGCCTTATCGGGTCCGGGTTGGGTCAACCCGACCCTACTGACACCCCTATATGTGATATACAAAAGATTAGTTGTCCCAATAGACACCTATGGATTTAAACTCGAACTCATCAACTCTTCATGTCCTTTTAGCCATTTCTGTCCCGGTAAGTCCCGCTCCAACACCTGCATCAGTTTAAACTTTTGCCATCAGGCTTAACTGTATCAGATGGTGCCCATCTAAAATCAAAAAAGTAAAAAATATAGTTCTATACTTATGCAGAATCTTGTTTCCACAAATTAGCACTTACTATATATCAGACAACTTATATATAGCATTAGTGCTACAGCCTGATGTTTCGCCGCGCCAGCAGAAATCTTCGTCCCTAATCTAACCAATCTTATCTCCTGAAAATCAATAAAGATAAAAAAAATTACAATGATAAAAGGTATGTGTGTATGTGTGGCTGTAAAGTATTGAAAGCAACTTTAGAAGAATTTTCCGCACTTACAAGTTTCTATACCAAATGTCTGCTTGCACTTGGAGCGTTTACAGGTTCCTTGGTTGACCTTGCTTATCCTTTTGCTTCTTTTTGCTCAATTTCTGCAAAAGTAAAGTAAGTTTCACTTCAAACATTATTCTTCTTCTTTTGCATTATTATTCTTGGATTACGTTACTATAATAGCAGTTACACATACCTCATATTTACCACCACACATATGTTTGTCCTGCTAAGTAGAATTCTTCATCCCAAATCCATTCGATATAAACATGTCTAACAAATATACTCGATGATTTGAGTCCTGCCAAGTATTGTGAGGCGACACCATAAAATTAAATTCGATCTTTACACCCCGACTATTAGGAGTGTATATCGTGAACCTTGACTTCCTTACACAGTTATATCAACTATTATTCTTAAGGGTGGGTCTTTTCTTGCAGATAGAAGCTAGAGGTAACCACAATCAGTATTCAATTTGATCCATTTAAGATATATATAAACGTGTTACAGTAAGTTAACAAAATGTTAGCAACTCAGCAGGTTCACCACTCCTTATAAAGAATATTATTTAAAATAAACTGATAAGTTTGTACTTTCTCATTTCCTTATCAATAGACCTCTCTTGAAGAAGATAATAAAACGCATATAAGAAAATAGATGGCAGCTTTTTTCTAGTTTAGATTTATAACTGTACCATAATTTTCTCATTTCCATCTTATATTAAATGCTACAGCCTCCTAAGTAACATTGGCAATGTACTAATATAACTTTTATACTCTTATTCAATTATCTAATAATGTCTAAATATCATGGAAAAGAAAGTGTTGCACGATCAGCCTATCTCACACGACCCATTTTCACCCACAATATAAGCTTAACCGATGAACAATCTTTTGGCTATCAGACAGCACAACCATCCATGACTCTCTTGGTCTTCTCTTCTGCTTCCATTTTGGATCTCACTTTGTTTTTCAATATTCCAATTTCTTCTTTTAATGTACTTTTGTTCCCCTGGACGTGTCAAAATTATTACCTCTTCGAGCTACTGATGATTGTGAAGGTATTGACCCGTTTCTGTTACCTCTTTGGAGGTTTTCGAGCTGCTCATGGACAACTTTTGTAGGTGATAAGCCTGCATTTGCCAACTCTTTAGTCTTGTGAAGGTCAACAACCACTCGGTTTCTTTCATTTTCAGATTCATCCAACCTTTCTTTCGTATTCTTTAGTTCCTCCTCTAAAACTATTCAATTATGTGTAATGAAAACATAAGACATCATTAGTATGTCATATATACTATCAATCTCTGTAATTTAAAGTGCATCACATTAATCAAAACAACGTGCATCAAATTAATCAAAATAAATACAGAGTAAAAGTTTTTATAAACAATCTGTGAAGGAGTTGCGGTTTGCTTATCCAAACATGTTGTCTCCTTATAACGCGTCTTCGATAATCATGTAAGCAATTTCGAATTTTTAGATGAACAAAATTTCTTTTTGCCTGTCTGCTTATTCAAAAAGAAAATCTGTTTTTTTGTGCATAAAATTCAAAATTAGAAGCATGCACAGCTAATCCAAACATGCTCAAAGTGCTAAATAGCTTTTCAGATCTTATAAGAAATAAGCTATTAACCTCGTGAACTGAACATACCCAAACACCTCTCTAAACTGAATGATGGATTACTTTCGGGGCATACATTTTATTTTAAAGACATACGCAGTTGCTATTAACAATCCTAAACACCCTGTGTCGTGCATTTTGATCAGAAGCTAATATACGCCTAATATAATCTTTTACCCAAACACCCCTTAACACATGCTTATAAACGACCACCTTGTAAAACCTACAATTTCAAATTGTAAGCCCTTTGTCGATTTTTTTATAGAATTAGTTTTGAAACAATGAAGTGTATAAACCAAGTAAATAAAAGGGTATAATATCAGCATAGTGGAATTACATAATGTAACTGATAAAGTTGTATTCCTTTTATAATAAAAGATGTAAGATGCTAGGTAATATGTATCAAATTCACTTACCACTGCTCGAGTAACCATTACATACAAATTTGTTGGAATCTTATTTTGTAGATTCATGACTTCCTTTGGTGGGGAGTACTCTGATTCCATTTCAGAAATCCTCTTCTGAAATATTACACTTTAGGTTGTCTCCAATAGAAGCTGAGGTTGCCTGAGTTGTCGTTCTTCTAGTTTCTTTTCCTTGCCTGCTCTTAGAAGTTATTTCCTGAGATGTCAAAGTTTCAGGTACAACCCACTTCATTGACGCAATAGAGACTATATGACGCTGATACCCAGAATTTACCTAAAAAATAAAAGTGCAAGTCAATAAATAAGATATGTATATCATCTTGTCTATGATAAACAAACATATATCAAGACAAATGAAGTAGCTTAACTTACGCGTCCGCCTTTTGACACGATTCTTATAAGAAAGCATAAGAATTGTGGGTATCATGTGGAAAATACATCAGTTGCTATATTCTAAATTTAGGTAAACTCGACTCATAAGAAAGCAACCGGTGTGGATATGCGCCTTCTTCTCATTTAATACTTATTAAAATTGTAATGTTAATGTTTACTTGCAGGTAAAAACATGTGTATTAAAGTGAAAAAGAAGATATGATAGTTTGTATCTAAGAGCAAAAAACATAAGTGAGGTATGCAAATATCACTTACAGGTTCGGAGCTTTTGTTTCCTGCTGGGTAGAAAAGAATTGTCGGGTACCCATCAGCCTGCAACATCCAAAATTATTTGCGACCACCAAGTGTTTTTTTTTTTTTTGCAAAATCTACCTGAACTGAAACTAATTGGCTTAGAATTGCGAGTGCGAGACAGGATAAAAGGGTATCCGACCCGCCATGGCTGCAAACACCACGTTCTTAGTGCTGCCCCGCCAAGATACAAGTTGGTTTCACCCTTCACGATCAAGCAACGTATTGTAGTTGAAAAAAAATGAACGCATCAACGCAATAGTATCTTCATCGCCTAAAATAAACCAGTACAATGACAAATAGGAACATCAAATACTGTATAGGTCAAAAAATGCCTTCGGCCGTTGAAATCTGAAACTGTTTGGTTGAGAATTGGGGGTGCAGGACGGGATAAAAGGGTGTCCGACCAACCATGACTGCAAACACGTTGTCGTGCTGCCGCGCCAGGATACAGGTCGGTTCCACCCGCCACAATCGAGCGGTGTGTTGTAATTGCAAAATAATAAATGCAGAAACGCAATTGTATCTTCATCGTCTATAATAAATCATCTATAATCAAAAGTACATACTCCTCATACCTTCTCCACTTTCATCTCCGCTTTTCTATTATCTTACACAAACCCAAATTTACTAAACGTAATCAAACATCAAAACGACAAAAGTTGTTGTCCTTTGTAAAGTAACGCAACATATAGGCTACCGGAACATACGTGACAACTAACCAACGGCTGAGGCTCAGATAGAATAAGTCAACCAAAGGGTCACAACCGCCGTGGCTGCAACCTCAGTTGGATCATAAGGGAAGAGCAATGTAAAAACAGGATACCTCCGTCATGGCTGCAACTTTAATAAGCTGCCTTGCCAAAATGCAGAGCAACTCATGTTTAATCCTCCTTATTCATAGAGTCATCATTGCCTTTTTAAGAGCAAAAAGCATACCAGATAAAATAATCAAGGAGACAGGCTGAAGACAAACTTTTGTTCAGTCTTGATTCTACCATGTTAACATCATCAACAAAGCCAATGCCAAAAAGCGGAAACCAAAGTAAACAAACATCAAGTAGACATTCTTTCTTTTTATATTGAAGTACATAATGCCGAAAATACACATTTAGCCTCAAAGAAATGAGACCCTATTATTTCGCTAACCAAAGCATGAAATGACCAAGAAGGCCAAATGCAACACTGAAACAACAATACCACTACCAGCCTACTAATATCGCATGAAACTAAAACGACAAGATGTTAAACCGTTCACACACGAAAGTCTCAAAAAAAATGAGAGCCAATTATTTTACTAACCAAAGCATTGTTCAATCAAATGTTATAAATTTATACGCCATGGCTGGAGAATCAGTAACCTGCCCCTCCAAGATATGAACAATCTCAAGGATAAATCCGCCATGGCTGCAAAGTTACGAACCTGCCCCGCCAAAAAGCAACTAAACTCGAATCTCGTTCAAAAAAAATTAATCCTTTATACAAAGAGCAGCACTCTTTGCCAACACCATAGTACACACTCGCCAAAGCGTAACAATTACTCATTCAATTTAAACAAAGAGCAGTATTCATGAATTTGGAGGTTTAAAAATTACCATTAAATCTCTCCCACACTCTCATTCACCTCTCATTATCACCATGCAACCGTCGTATCGTCGCACGCCATGGATAGCAACAACGAAGAAAGTGGTGGCATCGAAGGAGCATAAGCGTAAACTATAAGCAAGCCCGAACCATAAACCATAAGTGTAAACAAAAAGAATAGAGATCATGAAATCAAACATGAAAACATATACCTCCTTTTTTTTCAAGATTAATAACGCCAAAAAAAATAGTCAGCAACCCCAACACGAACAACAATTGTGCCACCAAAACACCACCACCAAGCAAACCCTCCTGGCTCATATGTAATTGCAGCAACAAAGAACAAACCACAATTAAAACAAACGCCAAGAACAAACCCTAAACCCATGTTCTGCTTATAAAGAGAGAGCAATAAAGGTCGGGTAACATTAAATAGCAGGTCAGTGGGGCGGGTTCCGGCAGCTCCGGCGGGTTAACCCACGTTGGCATTAAATGCATTAACACTGGAATACTACCTTTTATATAAAGTTATAACAAGGTTTGAAAACCCGCGCGGCGATGTTTGTTTATTGTGTTTTATCTTATAAAAGTTTTTTGAAACCTGCGCTTTGCGGTGAGGCGTTTGTGTACTTGTTATGGCTGCCAAAGCGATTGTGACGTTTTATTCACTCTTTGAAATCGTAGCTTCTGTTGATAACAGGTTAAATGGGTAGAAAGATGAAGTGGGTCAAGTGAGATGGAATTTGTCTAAAGTGAATTCAAATGCTAAATATCTCGGTACATTGTTTCGTTTTTAGATTTAAAATTGATTAACTTACATAATTTTTTTTAACGGGTATGTCTATCGATCATACTCGGGAAACATTGGAAACAAAAGAGCGGTGGTTAGGACTAAGGTAGTAGCTATATCCATTTTGAACTGATGTAAAGATGACCAGCTTGGATCAATTTTGGACAAAATCAAGTGTTTATAACTAACCTTAGCTTCTATTATATTTTCTACCACTTTCCTCACTGAGCTTCTCAACAAATGTTCTGAATTACAGTTTTTTATCGATGTTTCGACGACATTTGGAGGTTGCGCGATATGCTGATATACCATGTAAAGCATTTAAACTTCAAACAAATAAGGCCTTACGAGTTGTTTCTCGTCTTCAGTTAGTACTACTTGTATGCTTGTCCAAAACATTATCCATCTCTTTGGTTTTTCCCTTTAAACCTGCATATGACATAACTAATTAGCTCAACATACACATTCCTTTTCCATTTTCACAAACACAGAAATCTGACATGTGAATAATTGTTTGAATTAAAACCACATTACATACCTTGTTCATTGGTGTGTGAATATTTTGATAAAAATATGCAACTCTTTTATTTGCCACGAATACAAAAACTGCATATGTTCTGTAAATGACTTACCAGCAGCCATACTAAGATTTTATGAAGTTATCTGGGCGTCACTCTTGACTTCATTTTCGTATACAGGTACCTGGCATATCATGAAAATTAAAACAAAGATGGCACCCACCAAATGAATGTAAGCTTACAATGGCATCTAATTTGACAGTGGGTTCTCTTTCATTGAAGTTCAATCTTTTGTTGTCGATGACCGCATCATTTGTTTTGGTCTCTTTCAGTTCAGAAAGTTTATGCTTTGGTTGTGTCGCTAAAGCAGTGAGCGTTTGATTCCTTTTCCTCAACACCTCATCTCTCTTTCTACAGGCATATCAATAAGCCAACTTTAGTATAATTTCATGAAGAGTGAAAATGTGACATTTGGCCTTATATTCCCGCAATCAAAAAGCAAAATACTTTAAAAAGATGATCAAGAACTACTATTCCTTTTGTCTGAGATCATAGAAGATTGTCCTTGCTATCTAAACTTAAAAGTGTTTTGTTTAAAAATTGGCGGTATCCGTAAGAGTGATACTACTTGATACTCTATCAGTGGTGGGCAGTCCACTCAAAACTAAAAGCAACCTTTTTCCCAAGGAACCTAAAAATATACGAAACACAATAGTTAATTATGATGCATTAACACATTTGGTAACTCCTCAGACTCTTTATAAGAAGAGAGGGAACATAACAAATTACGCTCGGTCAACTTTAAATGTTCACTAAGTTATTGTACGCCAGACAATCCCACATTAAAGTTGTCACTATTTGTATTAGTTATCCTCACTACAATTGTATGGTACAAATATGGGACGCACCCTACATTGACTGTTACGGTCCTCACGTATTTTTTTGTCATATTATGTATTACGTGTTCGTGAGTTGGGGTGGTTTTCATTAAGGGTCACCAAAAAGGCTAATAAAAGCTGGGGCTACTGCATCACATATAATAGAAAGCAAAATGATAAATTTTAATCTAAACAAACCAAACTATAGGACATGAAATACTTGTGGTTAGCAAAATGTTTGATTGCAGATTTATCAATGTTATTTAGTTATCCATTAAAATGTCCATATAAAGCTCAAGTTTAGAAAATTTACATTTACTCACAGTTATAAAAAGCTGATTTGTTGTTTGTGTTTAGGTTTGCTGGACTGTAAGTTCCACCCAAGGCAGCCATGGTTATTCACTGCAGACGCTGGTAATCAAGCTTTTCTGCCAAAAGATTGATGCCGAAAGACTGAGGCTAACAAATGATTTAATATCACCCTTTTTAATCTGTGACTCGCTTAAAGATGCCTTGTTCAATGCAATATCACTAATCCTCGTGTTTGATCCTGAAGCACCCAGTGACAGTTTTCCAACGCTCCCTAAAAAAATGCTAGAATTTATGTAATCAAATGTGACATACTAAAGTGCCCCTTTTGTTACATCTAGTTTCAAAGTGAAACAATTCTAATTGGCTTTGACCATCCCATTTTCACATATATGCGACTTTACATGTGTTGAATAAGTTACTTTTGGGACAAACTGTTGATGTTATATGTTAAATTCAATATACTATATAAGCAAACATGGCTGGCAGTTACCAAGACTGCAAATGTAGTAATGATACCACTTTGGAAGAAACTTTCTAGTGATCGGGCTTTAGTTGAATATGTCATTTCTTAATCACTCTCTTTTATCCCTAATTTAAAAGGTCCTTTCTTAGTACATCTGGTAAAAATAACATAAACTATAAAACATGCAAACATTATTTCATTTTGTACACGAAAAATGGCTTAGCGGACCCCCAGAAAATGTAATTTTTGCCCTTCGCATTCTCAATGTATGTGTATGTTTATTTCTACCAATTTCATTTTCGAGCCGCCTATAGTGTACGTTTGCTTTGTTTACTCTAACTAAATTCCTAACCGTCCGTAAAATTAAACACATAAAAACAAATAATTGTTGATGAAGTTATGAAGTGTTTTATGTTACGGAAAGAATGGCTTAAAGGCAACCCAACCCAACCCATTTCAGCCCATATCAAAAGAGCTAAACATCCTACCACTGGCACCTCTAATTTAAATGAAAAACATGAGTATGGAGGAGTATTGTGCTTATCTCTCCTTCAAAGCAAACATGACATAACCTACCTGTGATGAGTTTATGGAGAACCACCCCGAATCTTCAAACGTCGCTTTTGGCTGTGAGCCTACCGGTTTGAACATATTCTGGAGCTGCATAACCTGCCGTCCCGCCAACCTTCTAAACAAATACAAAGATGATTGTTCTTTAGTAAAAAAAAATAGAGGCATGCTTAAGCTATTAGTTGCGGTCTGTTATGTGCAATTCACAAAAAAACTGAGCGTTAGCATGTGAACCATAATACTTTGGTTTATGTTTGCAGCTAAGAATCATGATTAGTTTTGTACCTGTTCAGAGCTTAGTGCCAGCTTCCATTTTGATCTATATATGTTACCGGTTTTCATGTATCCACATGACTAAAGGGCAGAAACTTTAGCTCGATGATTCCTACTCTTGTCTGTATATATAACAATTACCGGCTATAGGTACTAACATTGAACACTTGATGATATTTTTCGTATAGCATTACCTCTGCGAGATTAGCAAGCATTCTTGCAATGCAAGCGTCAATTGCATTCTGATTCTAGACCCTTGCAATGCAAGCATTCCCTCGGCAGCCAATTTTGTCTCCAACTCCTTTTTGTTCACCTACATTTACACATAAATTTATTCATTAAGTTTGCGCTGTAGATGAAAAGGTACAATTCATAGAACTGATCCAATAATCTAGAATCTGTTAGTAGCTAAGAGGAGAAATATGCAATTCCTTGTTAATAAAATCTCTTTTATACATCGCATTCTCAAATAATGCAAAAACCATTAATTAATAAAGTAAAAGACATAATGAAGAGAGTAAATTACCGAACAATGGCACTGTTGATAATTCGGAACTCCGCTTTCTCACAGAAGTGTACGCGCAGATTATTTCTCTACCAATTCTATCTGCCATTTTATAACATGACCAATTCTTTATCGTTTGTCAAGTTGCCAGAACTGTCGCTAACACTTCTACTTCACGCTTATATTCTTAGAGCCCTTTAGATCCGTAGCTGACAATAGCCTACATTCGATTCAAAGAATGAAAAATTATGCTTGTAATTTGGTATAGCAAACAAACAATGTTTCACATCTCAATAGCAGAAAATCAATAAATGCAAATATGATTAGAATTAAGGGTGCTGCAAAAAACGTAAACAGCTTTGATGCTAATCCTGCGCATAGATGAAATGATGGCTTATGTTGTCACTATTGCACACCGCTGCTAGTTTAGACTTTGGGCTCCATATAGGATTTTAATCGACCTTCTTGACTATCTAGATAGCTTATGCCATAAAGGATTCAATTGCTTAGTTATGGGTTTACTGTTGGAAAGATATGAGCTGATGTTGAGTTCCACTTTGACTTTTCATCCGCAGCTTGAACCTAATTCGGTGTCCACCATTTTGGTTGTTAAAAAGGCCACCTTTTATCTACAATATTAAAAATATTTACAAAAAAGAATAAAAAAACAACACATGCTTGAAACTAGGATAAGTACTAGTTTTAGTACATAAGGCATGATTCTTATATTGAACCGTTGATGAAAAAGGTCACCCGCATGTCCTTTTACTCAATCAAGGGCCACACTTTTCCGATCACAAATCATATATATAGGGCAAAGTTAATCATGTGCACAAAGAAAGGACGATGCGTAGTAAGCCTTTAAATTACACTTTCACCCCATTCTGACCAAATTTGTAAAGCAATATTTGATGTTTCTAGCCGTACATCCGATTAGCAAAAAGAATGCTGTTTCAATAAAAAAATTATGAACAAATATATTATGCATTCAGATTACCAAAAGATTTGATTAGTGGTGGCTTTCGTTTTGCCATATTGCATTTTTATTGTGAGATGATTAAAGTGCCTTTTCCATACTTGTTTGTGGACCATTTCATATAAATAAGCCATAATCTTAAACAGCAAACCCATAAGCCTTAAAAAGTAACTTTACCTGTATTAACAACAAAAAACCCTAGAAATTGTAGGAAAGCTACTATAAATTTATAAAATAAAAGCTGTAATTTTCAAAACCCACAATTTTGAACAATACCCTCAATTTCAAAATTCAAACTTGTTTATATGTTCGTCAAAATCTAAAACATTAGTATGATGGTTTGTTCATCACCTTTCAGTTATTGCTCGAACGACTTCATTTAGCTCACATTTAACTTTAGAAAATAAAGGAAGGACAGCTCTAAATTATATAACAGGTAATGGTTGCGGTTCTTGACCAGTTCCCATTATATTCCACTACCAAATCTCATTCTACTTGTGAATCTATATTTGTTAAGTTCTTGCCACTCAACAAAAATTAGCCCCAAAAAATAAAAAAGGATTAATTTAAGCTACTCATCTTCTTGTAATCAAATAAGCAAATCCAAATCCCAACAAATAAGCAAATCCAAATCCACCTGTGGCAAAAATCAATAAACCAAAAACATCATTAATAAAATAAAAATTCAAAAAAAGAAACCCAAAATCATGTATCAATTTTATGTAACAAATTTTAATAGACAAACCTATCATAAAAAAAGATTGGACTTTTATAATAAAAAAAATAAACCTTGAGATGAGAGACAATTAGCTGCTTCATTAGGGTGTATGACCCCGCCGTAATCCTTGTTATACCATCGTTGCATCTGCCTCCCATCAGATATAAGAAATCGGCCTTTTCTTGTGGGTTTGATTGAATCATATCTTCATCTTCAAATTAAAACCACGGAGGTGAAACCTTTGAGAAGAGCGTGTGTATGGGTGAAAGGTTTGAGAAAAATCTGTGGGAGATAGACATAAGGAGGGAAGAAGGGGTGAGGACACGTATCACTCATGTAGATACGTGGTAGGAAATGATGGAATAACTATAAATTAGATCCGAGTAAGTGGGTCGGGTCGGAGGACAATTAATGATGCCTCGATGTTACGATCTCACTCTTTAATTATAGAGTATAATAACACGAAAGATGAAACTATCGATCAGTTTTTACAAGGTTGTCACATTACATTTTTTGATTCAACGCCCAATAATACTTTCTATACTTTCTATTTTTTAACTCTTTTGCATAGGAGCACGAACAGAGACAGACCCGCAGATAGTGCGGGTGTGGCACGGGCTACACTTGATTTTAGGTCACGTAGTGTAAAAAAAAATTCAAAATTGACGTTTTTTTAGTATGTGCAACCCACAAAATTTTTTGTGCTACCTTAATTTTTTACGGTGTAACTTTAATTGGCTCAACATTTTCTTTGTGCAACACCCATTTGAAAATCATGGGTCCGTCCTGAGCACGACCCGGGTTAGATAATGTATCACTAAAATTAAAAGATTTATATGTATTAAAAGGGTACTTACCAATGATAACTCACATTATAACACTGATAAGAAAAAAAGCGTACTTACCAAGCAACATGTCGAGAAGTATTACAACAAAAGGTGTGACATGTGCAGTTCAAAGTGGGAGAATTTGTACTTAGGAAAAATGAAGCATCAAGGACAGCTAACACAAGCAAGCTACCTTACAAAGTCATTCAAGTATTCTAAAGTGGAGCTTATAAGCTAAGTAACCACTTAAGAGTGGCCTAGTGGCAAAAGGAGTTGTGGCTATCACTCTAAAATATGTGAGGTCTCAAGTTCAATTCCTGTTAGGTGCAAATAACTTTAAGTGGCAACGTCAACCTCCTGAAAAGGGAGGGCTTTATCTGGTTTGAGTCTGTGTGGCGGTGGGCTCAAACCCCGTGGATTAGTCGGCCAATAGGTCGGAAACCATAATTACCCCCCAAAAAGAAGCTTATAAGCTAGGTAACATGGAAAGGGAAGAGATACCCAGGACTTGGCATGCATGTAACCTCCGAAAGTGCTATATGTAAGGCACTAGAGTACTTTTATCGCTACTATGTATCCTTACCGGATAAGCAATTTTGAAAGTATAGACTTGCTCCGGGGACGGCTTTAGATATTAGTGATGTATTTTTTCTTCTGGCATGATATGAATGAAACAAAATTTTCTCATATTTTCTCTTAAGTCTATATGTTAATTTTTTTATATCGTAGTATGACTATATAACGACGAACGGCTCGCTACCTCTATACGAATAGGGTGACTCCTATTAATTTGTTCCCCATGGTGAAACTAGTACCATTGGTGGTTAGGCGGAGCAACCTTTGCTAATTGACTCCGCAGTAGAAGGGCTAGGAACAAACACCTCTCCTTTTCGCGCGTAATAATTACTCTGCGATGAGTAGCTACACCGGATGGAGAAAGTAGAACAAAAATGTTGATTCAAACGCTACATCAATATAAAGTACAATGATATACCGGTAGGAAAAAGTAACGCAAACATGTATTGGTTTAAGTGTTAGGTTTAAACGTTATCATAGGTACATGTGAGTATGTTAAACCTTCAAAACATAAGCAATATATGATGTGTCTAAGACCCTGGTCCGGTATGAATAACCCAGACACTGGTCCAATTTGCGTGGCCCAGACACTCGTCCAGTATGAATGTCCCCGACACTGGTCTGGTATGAATAGCCCAGACACTGGTCCAATGTGCGTGGCCCAGACACTCATACAGTATGAATGTCCCAAATACTAGTTCGGTACGAACGACCCAGACACTGGTCCAATATGCGTTGTCCAGGCGTTGGTCAAATAAACGTGATCCAGACGATGTATGTTATTATGCACTAATATAAAGTGGTACAACAACGCATCACAAAATAAATAAGCATGCATTCAAGAAATGAATAACATAACATGAAATACATAAGCGGCCATCAAATAGTCGATGGAAAGCAAATAAAGTTACAATCACATCCAAAAGACAAAGTTACTTTGAAAGTACTTTAAGCTCAAAACATAAGGCAAGCTATATAAATAAAGTAAACAAACTACAAACTAAGGACTGACTTAAACTGCTGAAGAAGCTCCCGATCTAGAAGGTTTCTTTCTCTTCAAATGTTTTGGAGTACTGGTACGGCCAAAAGTCCCGGCAGAGGGAGTAGAACTACGGTCATGAGTCCCAACTCCTAAAGACATTGTAGTAGATGGTGCTTTGCTGGAAGGAACTACCAGGTCAGGTTCAAGCTGAGCAATGTCTCGCAAGGAACTCTCAGCACTTTGAGACACTTTGCCAAAAAAGGGAATGTCTTAGTAGGAAAAGCAGCCACAACATCATCAAACTTCTCCTGAGCATTGGGGACGAAGTTAGAGATCTTCTGAGATAACTCCTGAAATTCCGTATCTGTGCGAGCCATACGCAATCCCTGCTCAACACCGACACTCATATCCAAAGATATCACATCCCTAAATGCACGATTGAATTCCCCATTCTTAAGGAACCTACGAACGAGGGACTCGAAGTCTGATTGGAAGAAGGTGGTTACATAACTCCGAGCTTCTCTGGCTTATTTCTCATGGCTAGCAATGATGTCATTATGTAAGTGGGTGTCAGACTCTAATTGGGAAAGCTGATACTTCAATTCCTTTAGTTCAATTTCTTGAGATTCCAATTGTGACTTAGCCTTCTCAAGCTCTTCATCAACCTTTGCCTTTTCTGTTGCAATGGCTTCCTTTGCAACCCTCTCAACTTTAAACTTCCTATGCTTCTTGTCCTAAGATTAAAGTTTTTTGTCAGCTTCCTGGTACTTAGATTGAAGAGCGCCTAGTTTGGAGGTCAATCTAGCTATATCTTCATTTGCACCAACGGTAAATCCACTTTGTTGCCTCAGGTAATCACTTTGCTGCTTAAGGGAAAGAGTTTGTAGAGCACACTGCTGAAAGCCGACTGACATCGTTGACAACATGATTGTATCGAGCACTCAACTCCCCCACATGAGACATCAACTGACATTGCAATACACTCACCCGACCAGTCAACTCCTCCTGAGAAATTGTCTCTATCCGACGAACCTCAGCTGGTGTAAGAAATCGAGCAATGGCAGTCTTACAAACTGATTCGTCGATAACGTATCGGTAATAATATCCCCGTTAGATATAAAAATTGCTTGAGGACAAACAATGATCAATCTTCTGAGTGTCGAAATCCCAACGAGAATTGAATTCAAAACTACGTTTATGATAGAAATTTTAAATGCTTGATTATCTTTTTGATTTTGATTTTTAACTAAGAATATAATAATAATAAACTAGATAAAGATAAGCTAAGCAATTAAACTAAGAGATATATATAAAAAAATATGTTTGCTAGGTGGTTTGTTTAGATCCTTAAGTGTGCTTAAATTAATTAAGTCTTTATCGATGAACCAATATCTTTCAAACAAATTATCTTCTCACAACGTTGGTTTTTATTGAAAACAATTTTTATTAAGATATCGACTATTAAATTAATGCCTAATTATTTTACGGCTTTTGCCCGTTCGAATAACCAAAACAATAATCTAAGTAATCCAAAAATCACTAATCAATATTTCACTTTTATAATCACACTTAATTCACTAAACAATTAAACACTTAACAAGCATATAAGAAAACTACTCACTACACATCACAAAACTAACAACAATCATTCTAATAAGCATCAACATATTATAAAACTACAAATTATGCTACTTTTTACTATGGATTGAAAAAGGAAGAAGATTAGAACCCGAATGATAAAACCGATACGAATAAAACCACCTGATTTAATAAGCTAAAGCAAATAATCAAATTTGATCTAGCTTATTAAACCCTTAAGATTCGGCCTTAGATGTAGAAGGATAGAATAATAAATAAGACATGAATAGTTAGGACAAAATAAGCTAATATGATGAGAAACCTTTTTAGAAAAATAAGCTATTTTGAAAACTATATTTTGTAAAAACTAGATTAAATCTAATAAGCTACTTTTGAAAACAATATGTAAAATTAAATTTTGAAAACAAAACTAAATAGCTAATTAGCTATAAAAACTAAAAATCTAACTAATAAGCTCTCGAAACTCAAGGAAACTCAAGACTTATCGTATAAGCCGAGATAATAAGCACTCACGGTTTCCTTTTCCATGTTCGAATCGAGCTTAAAATGAGCAAATAAGCAAATCAAATAAGCTATAAGCTTAACCGAATAAGAGATAAGCCTCTACAAGCTAGATCTATACTCTCAATAAGCTTTAAGTCGAATAAGCCATATAAACAGCATATTCGAGCACCAATAAACTACGAGAAGAAAATCAAAATAAGCTAGATGAGCTTATTCGATCAAAACAAATAGAAAAGAGAAGAAAAAGGAATAAGCTCAAAACTATTTGGTTATATAAGGTTAAATCTCAACCGAATAAGCTAGAAGAAGCTTATTCGAACCAGAAAATAAGCTAGAGAAAAAAACTTAACAAAACTTAACGAAAATAAGCTTAACTAAACAACTTATTTATAAGCTTATTCGACCATGGCTTATAAAAGAGATAAAAAACTAATCGAATAAGCTAAGGTATAGCTTATTCGAACATCTTCTTATTTCTAAATAAGCTGGGAGAATAAGCAAATGAAATAAGCTAGAAGAGAAGGCTTATTTTTGAAATAAGCTAAAGAAAAGGAAAAAGAAATAAGCACCGTGAATAAGCTAAACAAAAGTCAAACCATCTTCATTAACTCATAAAACAAGATCTTATTACAATAAGCTATAAGCTGTAAATAACTTTTTACAAAAGCCCTATTAAGCTAAACTTAAAACTAAAAATAAGCTAAAACTACTTTTGAGAAATTAAGCTAAAAATCTAATAATCCCAAAATGCTTGTGCGTGTAATCCTTTTATAGCCAAAAAGAGAGTGAGGGCATAATCGTCCTTTCACTGAGCCAACCAATAATAGTCCAAGAACAGGTGGTATAGTTGTAATTTTATGTGAAGAGGAGCGGGGCACGAAATTTCTAGGAAGCATCATTCAACCGCCAATGATTGGCTTGGATTGTCGCACCTCGTATGCCAGAGAATAATCATTTAGATCCACTAATATCCAGCCAACACGTGTCCTCTTTCATGCGTTTTTTAACGCATACACATTCCATGTATCTGAATCAGATTCCTTGCAAAATTATTTAGAAAAGGTTCTGCCACGTGTCTTCTCTTGATTTGCCAAAATTTAATATAGTGGGAAGGCCACGCGCCTACTTTGTTTTAATTTTGAGGAAGTGAATCTCACTCGCTAGCATTGCACCGGGAACTAAATATTGATGTTACAAATTCATCTTGGGCCGAAATTAATGATTGGGCCAAGTTTTGCAATATCTGCTGGGCCGAGTTTTAATTTGGGCTGAGATCATCCAACAGCTACTAGGCCGAGAATTCTTGGGGTGACTTGTTGTTACATTTGGACTTAAATAAGTATGAGTCGGTCTGACCTATATAAATGGTGTCGGGCCGGCCCAATAAGAGATGAAGGCACCGTCGGACTCGTAAATTCACGCTCTTTCTATTGGAGTGCTCGGGGAATTTTTATGAGTTCGTCTTGATCTCGAATAATTATTAAACTTGATCGAATTGAACCCGAAAATTTCCGTTTTTGCTTTGTTTTCAATCATTTGTACCTGCAAGACAGAACAACGCAAAACAAACATATTTGCAATATAATTAAGCATAATTTAGTGTTATTAGTCCGTTTTATAGTGTTTTCCGGGGTATAAAAGATGTGTGTTTTAACACACATCAAATTCTCCCACACTTAAGCCATTGTTGGTCTCACACGCAATGTTTATAAAACACGCTTGGAAAGAAATAATTTAACCCACCTTAACTTAATAACCCCCTCACATCAAACAAGAACATAAAATGTTCATTAAGAGAGTATAAAATCATTTGTTTCTAAAGCGCCCCCGTTTTAACCATTTATTTATCAAAAGATAAAAACTAAGTTTAAATTTTTATTACAAAACATATAAAAGGCTATAAGAACAGGAGTTCGTCATCCTCGATTTTCACAATCCTCAAACCAAGCTTAAAACAAAATCACAGCTAAATATAAGATTAGATGCTAACGCTACTCATAAATGCTAATTGTGTAAACGCAACTACTTTTCGCTCCCTTATTCCTAATTCCTCTACAGATTTTATTCGGAAAATATAATGTGAAACGAGATCACTTATTTAAATATATTAAGGCCTTATTATTATAAAGGTGACCGGTTTAAACCACAATTAGTTTGAAATCCTTTCCTAAAGAGACGATATGCTTAGAATAAGGTCCACATTAAGGTTCTAATTTCGCATGCTTTAGGGTTTATCGTTTTTATTTCATCTGAAACAACTCAACTACGAGCCCAGAGACGAAGGCTTTATTTAGATAACCCCGGAGTCGAAATTTAGCTTTATTATTATTATTAAGCAACAATATTATCTCTCAGTCCTTTAAACAACTGCAACATCGGGAGCGAACTAACCAGAAATAGTAGTCTTATTTTGACCTCGGGGAATTCCTTGACCATTTTGAAGGCTGAGACATCGGGAGCGAACCGACCAAAAACAACAAACTTTTATCAGTCTCAGATTATTATTATTATTATTACTTCCACCCTTTAAACGAATGCAACATCAGAAGCGAACCGACAGGAAACAGTGGTCTTATTTTGGCTTCAGTTTATTACATTATTATTATAGCCAAATTTTAAGTCATGTATTCTTTTAACTAATTAGACAACGGGAGCGAGCCGTCAGGAATCGGTAGCCTATTTTCTCACAACACTGACAAAACCTCGATGTGTACCTTACGTTCATCAGAAGGGATCTCTAAGAAGGGATCAAAACTAAGAATCGCAAAAACCAAATCAACTTTATTTATTAAAAATTATTATTTTTTATAGTTTTTAAGCTGATGGGAGCAAAAAGCCACAATTAACCTCTATGAGCTCTAAAGAGATCCAACTACTCCACGCTTAGCATCTAACTTATATTCAACTCTATCATTTTTCGTTATTTGCAAAAATTTTAAGTTTTGCAAACGCTTAGTCTTGAAAGCTAAGGGAAAGCTAGAGTGTAATATTCGGTTAAGTCTAAATCTCCCTTGTTCTAGACTATGGGCCTACTTATTTATACATATATTTATATCATATATATATATATATATATATATATATAGATATATTTTTCATCATTTTTTTATTAATAATAAAATCATTACCATAACTCGATTTTAGCAGTGATTTGGGAATCAAATTTGTGATTTATAGCATTGATTCACTATTAAATGATATTTACTTGTTAATCAAATCAAAAAATATGAATCAATTTGCTCAAACGTAGATTTCTCAATCTTCTCAAAATAAAAACCTTTTTAACGGAACCGGAGTTTATATATATATATATATATATGATCAGAATTGAAAAATTCCCTAAATAAAAACATGAAGATGATCAGAGACCGAGTGATTGGAGGATTGAAAACAAGCATGGTGGTCTTCACGATCATAGGGAATCCTGCAACCAAAAACAAAAAACCACGAAGCACAACATGGAGAGAAGCACTTCCCCACACTTATTCATTACTAAATCTAAGCTAATATAATATTATTACTACTACTAAGATAAGCATGGGTTGCCACCCACGAAGCGTTTGTTTATTAATGAGTCACTAGCTTGACTCACCCCCGAATTTATTTGTCCTTGGGGAAAAATAGAGATCCAGGACATCCATAGCATGGATGTCCCCTCCATAGTAGTGTTTGATCCGGTGCCCGTTTACTTTGAAGTTGGGATCGTTAAGTTGGGATAACTCAACGGTGCCATATGGAAATACTTCAAAATTCGTAAACAGGCCAGACCAGCGGGATTTTAACTTGCCCGAGAAGATCTTTAATCTAAAATTAAAAAGAAGAACACGATCATGGAATACTCGGTTTTTGATCTTAGCATCGTGTAACTTCTTTGTCTTTTCCTTGTAGATCAAAGAGTTCTCATAGGCTTGATCCCGAAGTTCGTTTAATTCATTTAGTTGAACTTTTTGGTGATTACCCGTAGTTTTTAAGTCAAATTAGCCCATTTCAAGGCCCAGTAGGCTTTGTGCTCGAGCTCAATGGGAAGATAACAGGCTTTACCGTATGCGAGCTTATAAGGAGTACAACTGATAGGTGTCTTGAAAGCGGTACGAAAAGCCCACAAGGCGTCATCTAATTTATCGGCCCATTTTGCTCGATGCTCGCCTACTGTCTATTCTAATATCCTGTTTAAACCACTATTTGAAACCTCCACTTGGCCACTTGTTTGAGGGTGATACGAGGTAGAAAGTTGGTGTGTCACACCATACTTTGCTAACACTTTTGCAAACTGATCGTTGAAAAAAATGTGTATCTCAGTCATTGATAATAGCCCATGAAGTTCCAAATCTGGAAAATAACTGCTTCATAAATCTAACAACCACTCGAGCGTCATTAGTGGGGAGCGCTTTCGCTTCAACCCATTTAGACAAATAGTCAACAGCCACGAGTATATATCGGTTCCCTCGTGAAGACGGGAACGGGCCCATAAAGTCGATGCCCCAAACATCATAGATCTCAACATTTTGGATATGATTCTGAGGCATTTCATCCTTTTGTGAGATTTTTCCTTGACGTTGACATGCATCACAATGTGTGACCATGTCTTGGGCATCGCGATATATGGTGGGCCAGTAGAAACCAGAGTCGAAAACTTTCTTGGCGGTGTAGTTCGGGCCATGATGTCCCTTGGTGGGACCATGGTGGCAGGCTTCAAGAATATCATAAGCCTCTTTCCCGTCCACACACCGCCTGATAATCTGATCGGCACAAATCCTAAAGAGATAGGGGTCATCCCAGCAATAATGTCAAACATCTTTAAAGAATTTCTTTTTTGCTAGGATGACATCCCTCGAACAAGCATGTTATCCACTAGGTAGTTTGCAATATCGGCAAACCACGAGGGTTCATTACCAGGATTAAGAGAAATTATATTTAGGGACTCGTGTGGAAATTTGTCATTCATTTCCATACCAACGAGATCCCCTTGATAAGGATTTTCTAAACTGCTCAAATGATCAACCGCTAGATTTTTCGCTTATTTTTTATCTCGAATTTCTATATCAAATTCTTGGAGCAAGAGAATCCATCAGAGCAACCTCGGCTTAACGTCTTGTTTAGCAAATGGATACTTTAAAGCTGAGTGATCCGTATACACTATGGTCTTAGATAAGACAAGGTAAGACCAGAATTTCTCAAACGCATACACCACAGCTAATAGCTCTTTTTCTGTAGTGGTGTAATGTGTTTGAACATCCGATAAGGTCTTACTAGCATAGTATATAGGCTGAAAATGTTTTTCCTAAAACAGCTCCAACAACAAAATCACTGCATCACACATAATTTTAAACGGTAAGTCCCAGTCCGGGGACACAAGAATAGGAGCTTCGGTCAAATTCTTTTTAAGAATTTCAAAAGAAGACTAACACTCAGAAGAGAAGAAGAAGGGAGTGTCTTTTTCTAACAAGTGGGTCATTGGCCGAGCTATTTTGGAGAAATCTTTGATAAATCTCCTATAAAAGCCAGCGTGACCCAAGAAGCTCCTAATTCCTTTAACCATGGTCGAAGGAGGTAGTTTTGCAATCACATCCACTTTAGCTTTATCTACTTCAATACCACTTTTAGAGATCTTATGGCCTAGGACAATGCCTTCTTTGACCATGAAATGGCACTTCTCCTAAATTAGAACTAGATTGATGTCTTCGCACCATTTTAGCATCATGTCTAAATGGGAGAGGAAAGAAGAGAAGGAATCCCCAAAGACCGAAAAGTCATCCATGAAAACTTCCATGGTTTTTTCAATCATATCGTGGAAAATAGCTACCAAACACCTTTGGAAAGTGCCAGGTGCATTGCAAAGACCGAAAGGCATCCTTCGGTAAGCAAATGTTCCATAGGGGCAGGTGAAGGTGGTTTTCTCCTGGTCTTGGGGATTAATATGAATTTGAAAGTATCCAGAAAAACCGTCTAAGAAACAATAAAATTCGTTTCCTGCTAAACGCTCTAACATCTGGTCCATGAAAGGGAGAGGAAAGTAGTCTTTACAGGTGGCGTTGTTTAACTTTTGGTAGTCAATACAAACGCGCCAACCCGTGACCAATCTTGTAGGAAACAGCTCATTATTTTCATTAGTAATTACCGTCATACCCCCTTTCTTGGGTACGACGTGAATCGGGCTCACCCACGGACTATCAGAGATAGGGTAAATCAATCCAGCATCGGGAAGTTTAATAACTTCTGCTTTAATTACTTCATGGATTTTAGGATTTACCCTTCTCTGGTGCTGAACAGCCGATTTAAAATCATCTTCCATTAATATCTTATAGGTGCAAAAATTAGGATCAATGCCCCGAATATCAGATAGTTTCCAAGCTATAGCCTGTTTATGTGATTTTAAAACCTTTAAAAGCTGTTCTTTTTCCTCCCTCTTCAAGTATTTAGCAATAATGACGGGTAACTTTGAAGTTCCCGCTAGAAATGCATACTCGAGATGAGGAGGTAAGTCCTTGAGTTCAAGATCAGGAGGATCATTGATAGAAGTTTTAATCTTTTCAGTTTCATTAATCTCAAACACAGGAAGAGGAGGAGGGAGATCATTTGGTATTTCATTATTCAATAATTCCTTAATAATATGTATATCTCTCTTTGGATCAAATATTCCGTCATCGATATACGGTGATATCGAATCATTAGAAGCAAGAAAAGTGTCGATCTCCTTTAAAGTAAAATCACTAAAGGGAGTGAGATAAGGGGAGAAAGATGCGACAACAAGGTCAGAAAAAGGAGTGGGACTGCCACTCATCGGATTAATTGACTTTTGAAACTTCATGAAAATGATCCTCGCATGTAATATCAAGGATGTCAATCTTATGGATTGATTCATCACCATGCTTTCGAGGATATTTTGAAGTGCTTTCAACGTTGAAGACCAATTTCTCATCACCGACTCGAAGAGTAAACTCTTCAAGAAGGGTCTCCCTAAGATAAGGGGAACACGAGGATCGACATCATAGTTGACGATAACAAAGTCAGCAGGGAAAGTGAATTTTCCCACTTGTACGAAGACATCCTCGGCTATACCGGCTAGATAAGCAACAGTCTGGGTAGCTAACTCGAGGGTTATTCGAGTGGGAGTAAGCTCGAGAAGAGATAGTTTCTTCCACATAGAAAGGGGCATTAAGTTAATGCAGGCACCTAGATCGGCTAGGGCCATGCATGACTCAAGCCCATAGAAATCACATGGAATGAGAAATCTCCCAGTGTCTCTAAGTTTTTCGGGTAACTTTTTGAGGAGGACAACTGAGCAGTTCTCATTCAAGGGAGTATTTGCTAATTCAAGAAGTTTCTCCTTATTAGTAAGGTGATCTTTGACCATTTTAGCATACTTTGGCATGTGAGCTAAAGCTTCATCAAAACTGATATTGAAGTACAGTTTCTTAAACATTTGCAAGAAACTGTGAATTTGTATATTAGACTTGTCTTGAAGCTTCTCCTTATTCAACCTCGAAGGATATGGAATTAGAGGCTGATAAGGATTTCACTCAGGAATCACAAAAGAAGAAGCAAGAGCAGGAGGAAGCTCATAAGGTATAGAAATGGGAGACGGCTAGACTACCGGAGGTGGGACTTTTATGGTACTCTCGGTGAGTACCTGGTCCGTGGTCGACTCTGGGTCTCGTTCCACCTCCTTAGAAGAAGAAAGAGGAGGAGTAGGAACTGAGGGTCCAACTAAAGTAACACCACTCCGTGTGGTGATAACTTTAAGATCTTCTCGTGGGTTGGGAACGGTGTTGCTCGGAAGCATACCTTAAGGTCTCTCCTGGAGGGATTTTTTCATTTGATTCATCAGATTTACCATTTGGGTATTTTAGTTTTGCAAATGTTGTATTTGTTGGGTATTGTGAGTTTGCATTTGTTGCATCCTAGCATTAGTTGATCTTATATGTTATAACATCATTTCTTCCAAAGATGGAACATTTGGCTGAGCTTGATTCTGATTAACATTCTGACCTTGATTATATCCTTGATTTTGATTGTAATTATTTCCTTGGTTGTAATTCCGACCCCTGTTTTGATTATACCCTTGGTTTTGAGAACCTTGATTATATCGATTTTGGTTCTGATTCTGGTTCTTGTTTTGATTATTTTGATTACTTCCCTGATTCTGATTCTTAGGCTAATTAAAATCAGGTGGTCCAAGATAATTATTGGAACGATAGCTTAAAAGATTATAGTTACCTTGGGGTTGGTAAGAATTACCACCCGCATTATAGGTACCCGTAGTAGCATATACGTCCTTTTAAGTGTAGCCTTCGACGGCTTGACACTCATAATAAGCATGTGCGCCACAAGTCTCACAACCATTTTGTATCAAATTAATTGGTCGGTTCATAGAAGAGACGAGAGCTTCAACATGCTTAGTGAGAGCGGTAATAACAGCATCTTGAGTCGAGCTCCCACTAGCACTTAAAACTTGAGGTTTGTTTCAGGAAGTTTGAACTTTAGATTTGTTCTCAATAATAGTCAAAGCTTCTTGGGTATTCTTAGTCAAGAAATTACCACCAACTATGTTAGAAATAAAGAAATGTTCTACTTGTAAGCACTATTATAAAGTGCAGGGACTAAATATGTTAAGTAAGGAAAGTTTAGTCAACTAGCTAATCAAGGGCTATAAATAGTAATTTATGTCATGGTTAGATGTAACAACTTCATTTAATCAAAAGGCAAGTTAGGTAATTCTCTCTCTAAACACACACACTAATTACACCTTCACTTTCACACACTAATCATCAATCAAGATCTATTGGTTAATATGTGGTATCAAGAGCCAATGATTGCGGATTAGTGCTTATTTTAGTGTTTGATTGTGTTTGTGAGATTGAGATTTTGCTTATTAGCTTATCTTATAGCTTATTTAGGTTCGGCTTAAATTTTTTATTGCAAAAACAAAACAAGTTTTTTACATTAGTGCTTATTTTAGTGTTTGATCGTGTTACTCTTCATTAGGCTTCATGTCATATTTTTTTTACATAAAAACGAGCTACAAAAAGGATTCAAACTTGTTTTGTGTAAAAAAATTTTAGTCAAATCTAGCTACTGATTGTTGTGGTTCACATGACTTATTCTTTTGGTTTTGGTTTTTTGTGCATCTTTCATATAGAGGTCACGGCTTATCTTTAAGTTTTACATATCTCTACAAAAAGTTTGTTTCACATTTCATACGGCTTATCCTTTTTAGAAGATTATTCAAGCTTATTTTGGTTAGATTATTTCATCTTATTGTGGTCCAACGTTTTGAGATAACACAAGAGAGAAAGCATA